>KV010737.1:50949-70760 GCA_001598015.1 Dorcoceras hygrometricum | reverse complement strand
CTGAAGCGTCACCAGCTCCTCAGGGCTGATATCAGCAGGGGCTTCCTTCGGAGGGCTCTTCTCTATCGTATAAAGAAGTTTCTCCGAAGCCAACACAATGTTGAGGTTTCGAAGCCAGTCTTGGTAGTTCAGACCGGTGAACTTGTTGCTATCCAAATATAGCAGCGAGTGGGTTTTTGATCGAAGACATTATAAATGCAGTTATACTGAAAAGAAAACAGACAATCATCACTTACTATATAAAATAATCGCTAAGACATAAAACAAGGTCGTTTAGTTCTATGAATTACCCTCCCACTATTTTAACGATTTCACCACCCTCTAATGAAATCGAGAAAGCAAGTTTCTTTAGTGGGTACACGGAGCCCAATCAAGCAATCATGGACCCGAATAATATCAGCCATCCATGACCCCCAAAAGGTAGTTTCCGATTGCTATCACGTGTCAAGATGACCCATCAATGTTGAGTCGTGAAGGACGGTCCCCTTAACGTCCCCAATAATATGAGCCAACGTTAAAGGGAGTTCCAACCGACTCACAACAATTGTCAATGGCGTGGACAGCTTTCCGGCATACATAACCCCCTCAATAATATGAGCTGGGCCATGTATACGGGTAGCATCGGCGTACACCCATTGTTGATGGAAGGTAGGGATAATTTAAACAAATTTAAATTCCCTTTAGTTTATCGAATAAACTTTTAATCTTGATATTAGTTTTAAATCGTATTTAAAACGAGGGATTTTATTTTCGAAAAGTTTGGTCTCATGCATTATATTTTAAATCATATTTAAAACATGCGGATTCAACTAACTATATATCACATATATAAACATTGGGATTATCGATCGCGAGAGCTATGCGGTCCGTGGTCGCCAATCACAGACCTAGGTCCAATCATAGGTGAAATGCAATATGCAATGCAATCCTATTACATTTGCTTCCAGTTTTACAGATCTTCGGTCTTCAATATCTTTGATCGTCATCGGGCCCACCATCTTCAAAAGTCATCCCACTAAATCTAGTAATTTACAATAAATTTCCATGACACATAAGGGATACATTTTAAGGGGTGGGAACGGGCCACAAACAGACCCACTTTTATAAAATGAAAGTCAACAATATTACAACCGAAATCATAAAAACCTAAAGCATACACCTAACAGATTGGGGCATGGCTCTCGATCATCCCAATCATACAATCAATCTAGTTAATATGCATAAATTAAATAATCAAATTATTTACCGCAAAATCATATTTTAATCATAAAATCGCATTTTATAATAAAATCGCATTTTGTCGATAAAATCAAATTTTAATCAACAAAATCATATTTAATTATAAAATCATATTTTACAATCAAAATCGTATTTTGCAATTTTAAATTGCATCAAATTGGGTTTAAAACAATTTTAGGCCCAAAATCTCAAAAATTTCAAAATCGACCAAAATCGGCCCGATATCGAATATCGGCCCGAAAACTTCATGGGCTGCCCGGGACAGGCCCGAACTTAACCTAGAAGAAAAATAGCCGCCGCATCGCTGCCGGGAAGACGTCAGACGGCGGCCGCCGCCACATAGCGCGCGACACAAAGCCGCGCGCTGCCGCGCCAAGCGCGGCGCACGTAGCGCCCAGCAACTCGTGGCCAACGACCAGCCTCCTCACACCACCAGCGGCAAGGATGTGGCGCAACCAGTCGGCCAGCATGCTACGATCGCGCGGCCGGCGCGCGACCTCAGGCGCGACATCATCGCGCCATGCACGGCGCCTGGATGGCGCATGCTCCGCCCGTTGATCGTGCAATCATGCGCGATGGCGGTGCCCATCTCTCGGCCGCCTTGTGCGGCCAGCGTGCAACGAAGTGCGCGCGGCTGCTGGCCACGGCCAACCACCATGCGCGACCAGCGCGCATGGCGTGGCGCGCGCTATTGCGCGTGCGATGGGCCGCCGAGCGCGGCGGCAACCGGCCGGTCGAAAGAAATTTTTTTTTTGTGTTTTTGATTTTAAAAATTCGAGATCTGATGCAATAAGGCACAATGTATTGAAGGATCCGAGCCATAGCTCTGATACCATTGCTGGGAAAGCGGTGGCGGATCCGGATCCCGTCTCCCGGCGGCGCAGCGGAAGTTTTAAAATTAGCGCCGGGAAACGTTCAATACAGTAAAGGCAGCACTATAAACCATTCATAGGGCGTTTCTCGGGGTGTTACCTTGCTGGCGATAGGCGCCTGGCTCCAACCAGAATCACAGGGAGACTGGCTCTTCACTGTAGGTGGCGGTAGATTACGTCTAATCAGGTCCACGACTAGAAGCAAGGTTCCTTCGTCAACCTGCACTAGAAGGCCTGACGAGATCAGCACGGACGGAAACTCCTCGAAAATTTGATCGGAACAAGTCCGATCAGTTAGCGGCGGCGGCGGCGATGGTGGTGGCCGGCGGCGGCGATGTGAGGGAGAGGAGGGGGCGGCGGCTTCTCAAGATTGGAGGCTAGGTTTAGGTTGTAGTGTTACAATGATCAAAGACCTAAGTCATCTTAATTAAATTAAGTTGGTAGATGGGCTTGAACCGGCCCAATGGACTTGGGTCATACCCAGGTCCATGTGAACATTCGGTTCGTTTAATTCATTGCGGTTTCATCATAACTCAGATGGTCGATCAGATCGGACCGATCGACTCAGTTTCCAAAACTGAATATTATGATGCGAAAAACGATTTTTCAGATTACCTAGTCCAAATGACAGTTTTGCCCCTCAACAGTGGGAAATCACGATTTGACCCCTGTTGACTTTTAGGAAGTCGTACTTCCAAAAATCCTCCTCCTATGCTCAACACATTGAGCTCAGTTTCCGTGCAGGAATTAGATGTGTTTCATGATAGCCGTCATACCCACTATCACATCTAACATACAGTATGGTGCATTCTAGGTCTTTATCCAACACAATTGTTAACATTATATAAACATAATGAAGATAAAGAATGCCATAAACAAATGCGAATATCATATATAAAGACTGTCATATACAAGAGTCTATAAACCCACACGCCACAAGTTGGCTAGTTGGGCATCTACTCTAACAGTGGGAGCTACCCACTCCGCTCATAGCGGCTAACAAGCCCGGCAGGGAGATGAGGTACGGGAGTTACCCGCGCAGCCTCCGAGGTATACGGGAACTACCCGCTCGTCCTCAAAATACAACATCCTGGTATTCTCAAATCATCAAAACAGGCATAGCTAGCAAAACAGAGCTCAACAGGATAATGCGTGTATGCAAATGCAACAGCTGATATCAATACAATGCACAAACGATAACAGCACAGAGCACACACACAGCCAAGCATATATTCCATGCTCAATCCTAAGCTGTAAAAGCTCACATCCGTACCTCTATTCTCTGTGCAAAAATTAATATAGCAGATTGCCACAATGACGTCCCGAGCACACAGATCTACCACCTGCTCAACGGTAACACACAATTCCTCAGGGACCGTAGCACAGAAGACAGCAGCTGGGAGTTACGAACTCCACCAGCGCTAATCCTACCTCTCTAACTCAACAGAAAGCTCAAAGGCAGGAACTTTACTTACCCCAACAAGCTTGGAGCGAAATCCGACGCTTATGCTAACAGACTACACAAGGGAGATGTCTTCGCACATCTCACCAGCTTCAAGCAAACGTTCGAAAACAATATCCAAACGAAGCGTCTTAGAAAGTGGAGTCCAACGCTACCACTCTCACTCTCGTCAGAGTTGTCTACCGCCGGCAATCAAAGAAGATAAGGTTCGGTGAACAGTAGCTAGGATATCGCGACAGAATTTGGCAATCGGGAAATATTCTAAGTATGGAAACTGGATACTCAATCGAAGACCAAGTCCTCTAATATAAGTCAAAGCTTATCACAGCTGAAGAAACAGTATCCACCAATACTTCCCCTCAACAGTGGAAATCTACGATTTGACCCCTGTTGACTTTTAGGAAGTCGTACTTCCAAAAATCCTCCTCCTATGCTCAACACATTGAGCTCAGTTTCCGTGCGGGAATCTTGAATCAAGTACTTGTGTGACCCTCAATGATTCAGGGATACAGCTAGCCGTGGGCCCACAACCATTGCGGCTCCGAAATCACAATTTCGGACTTGCCCATCGGATCATGGTAAAGCGCCTAGCAACATCGCGCCATGATCCCTAGGTATCACTGATAGTGCCTGCAAGAACCAGTTGGTCGTGGTTAGCGTATAGTACGGTCCTTTCAATCCATATATCCCGATCAGATCAACGACCATTGGTAAATCGAGAGTCGTTAAAGATCCGATAGCTATGCATACATCTTGGAGATCGAATAGTGACATCGCGAGTGTAACTAGGTAAACCCATTTACCTAAAACACTTCTAGTACTCTGGCCAGAGATTTATACACTATTATCCCCTCAGATAGCATAGGATATCCACGCATGTAAGCGAGCGGTGAATCCTCGACAACGAAGCATCGACTCCTACATGCATCGGGATCTCACCCAATCCCGCCGCCTAATGACCCCAAGTGAGTCGGAAAACGAGTCAAAGTGAGACGCCTATCATGTAGAGTCTCAATGACGTTTCGAGTCGTGAGGACTAATCAGTACAACCAAGACCTCGGACTTATCCACTCGACAAATGGTAACCACTTGGAAAGTCCGAAAAACAATATCCAAACGAAGCGTCTCAGCAAGAGGAGTCCAACGCTACCACTCTCACTCTCGTCAGAGTTGTCTACCGCCGGCAATCAAAGAAGATAAGGTTCGGTGAACAGTAGCTAGGATATCGCGACAGAATTTGGCAATCGGGAAATATTCTAAGTATGGAAACTGGATACTCAATCGAAGACCAAGTCCTCTAATATAAGTCAAAGCTTATCACAGCTGAAGAAACAGTATCCACCAATACTTAAACTATCGCAACTGATATTCCCGCTCGCAAACAGATCTTGCAACAGATCTCACTCTACGCTACAACAGCGATCGTTACTAACTCAAACGACGTCGCAGAGAATTACTGTTGCAACTGGACACATCACCCGCTACTCACTGCTGAACACTAACCAACATCTGTTAGCAACGCTACAACAAATCTCTCACACAGCTGACGCTAACGCAACTCACAGCTGTGTCTTCTTCGCTAACCCAAAACGCTGTCGTTCCAACTAATCCAAATGACGACGTACTAGCTACTCACTACTGAAAACACGCTAGCACGCTCTCTACTGCTCAGCAACAACAGATCTTGCTACGACTGCTGAATACAACCACTACTGCTGGCGTCAACACTGCTGAGCGCCAACATTCAGCGATGACCCGCGCTAACTGCTGAATAGATTCCGCGCCAACCTCAATCTCTCCGGAACTGTTCTAAGGGCTAAAACAAAACCCGATAGCTTCTCCAAGCTCAACAACTCAAGTTTGATCTCAATAAAACCCGATTAATTAACTCAATTAATCTTATCAGCTTTCGGGTCTCACATCTCTCCCCCACTAAAACAGGATTTCATCCTCGAAATCGATCAACTCCAAAACAAGAGTTCAAGATAACTGGGGAAGGAAGCACAAGTAACCAACTACTGGAACAAAAGCAACATCTACTCAAACAGATGCCGCCACTCACGCTGCATCTTCTCTTCCAGTTCCCAAGTAGCTTCTTCTCTACCATGCTTGATCCACTGAACCATCACCAAGGGAATGGTTTTGTTCCTCAGCTGTTTCTCTTTTCTATCCAAGATCTGCAAGGGATACTCAACATAGCTCAAAGTCCGATCTAACTCCTCCTAGTCAGTTCTCAACACATGCGAGGGATCTGGCTCATATTTCCTCAACATCGAAACTTGAAACACATCATGTAAGGATGACAAATCTGGTGGCAACAACAGTCGATAAGCCAAAGGACCAATCCTCTCTAAGATCTCATAAGGACAAACATAACAATGAGCTAACTTACCCTTGAGACCAAATCTCATAACACTGCGGAAAGAAGAAACCTTAAGGAAGACTAGATCACCAACCTCAAATTCTAAAGGCCTACGCCTCTTATTCGCATAACTGGCTTGACGATCTTGTGCAGCTTTCATTCTCTGGCGAATCAAGTCCACCCGATCTACACTTTCTGTCATACAAAGCTTCAAATGGTGCCATGCCAATCGTGACCTGATAGCTGTTTGGATAAGTTTTTTAAAAATATTTTTATAAAAGTGTTTTTTAAAAAAAAATTGCAAAATATTTTGAAGATTTTTTAAAGGTAAGTATGTGTTTGGACAACTATTTTATAAAAATATTTTTAAATTAAAAATATTTAGATAATTATTTTAGAATATGATTTATAATTAAGAAATAGTATTAAAATAACATTAAAAAATTAATCTAATACAAAAATTTCATTGACCATTTCTCATAAATTTTACCTATATTTTGTATTCTAAAAACCATTACAAACATCTTTCACTTGTTCTTAAAAAAGTATACTTCAAAATTAGTTTTTAAAAATACTTTTTCAAAAACATTTTATAAAAACTTATGCAAACACATATTTAAGTTTTTTACTTTAAAAACACTATAAACGTTTTTAAAAAATTTGTACAATGGAGCCTAAGTCACTCCGTTGAATACATCATATTAGTGTTGTGTGAGTAGTAACTATCTTTGGTGAGACTTTTTTATTATTTCCAAAATTGCTCTTTCATATATTTAACTGTACTATATAATGTATATATACAATTTGTTCAAATGTTACACTAGTGGAACCTTTTTATTAATTACAAATATACATTGTTTTATGCACAGCTTAAACAAAACAGTACACACATAACACGTGTGTGGTGTCTAATTTTAAATTAAATCTCATATAAATTTTATCTGTATCTCTATATTGTTTTTGTTAAAATTTCAAAATCCAATACCGCGTAGACAAGGGATTTTTAATTTTAATATTATGAAATAGTAATAAAGGAATATGAAGAGCTGAAATAGGTCGAACGACACAGATGCAACGTAACGACTTTTCTTTATGGCGCCAATTTGCTGAATCGAGAACATCCACGTACAGTAGTTCGCGGCGGCCCGCAGGCCCGAACCCTAAACCCGATTACCCATTTCGCGTATAAATTGGAGACTACATCGAATCACCCATACTCGTTTCATCAAAGATTTGCATCTGCTTTAAGGGCACACCGCACGATTCACCAACCCTTTTAACAAATGGCCATCAAATTCGGTTCCTTTTTTTCAAGAACAGAGAGATTGTGCACAGAAAAGTAAGTTTTTGAGACACCCTTTACTCCTTTTTTCGCATATACTTTTCTCCAATCCGATGTTTTTGTTGATCGTTTTGAGGAATATGAGAATATGTTGTGGATTGTGAAGGATGGAGCAGGGTTCTGCGAGAAATTCCAAGGATGGGGATGATGATTTCGAGGACGTCGCCTCCGAGTTGACGCCGTTGTCGGCGATGGCGGATTCGTTCGAGGAGCTTGCGGCCTTGGTGAAGTCCAAGGGTTTCAGTTACGATCTTGATTTGAAGACGTTCTGTGATGCGTGTTCGCTTGTCTCTGTTCTTTTTGGTTGTTTGGGGATCGCTTTTAAGTTTGCCGAATTGGAGTATGTTTCTAAGGTTAGTTGTGTTTCATTGATCTGAAATTATTTCCCAATTTTAGTGCTTGTTTATGCTGTTCGAACCATGTTTGCTGATTATGTGCGATTGAATTAGATATGCACATTGTTGTTCGTGTCAAACTAGGTGTATATATGTATTTTGAGTGTTGTGAATCCAATATTGTACCTTTCTTCCAAAAGGTTTAAGTACAAAGTTTGTATCTTCTTGATTTATTATTTTTTCATGATACAAGCACTGATTCTCGATTCGTAGAGAACTTGAATATGGTTGGTTTTCTTGGTTTATTAAGTCATTGTCCTTTTTTGAGTGTATTAAGGAATATAAGTGCCTGCTAATCACTTCGTAATCATCCTAATTTTCTTGTACAAACTTTGAAGTCTTGTTGAAGCTGGTCGAGAACTTGTTTAATTTTCTTACATTGTTTGGCTGTATTAAGGAATATAAGTGCCTGCTAATCACTTCGTAATCATCCTAATTTTCTTGTACAAACTATGAAGTCTTGTTGAAGCTGGTCGAGAACTTGTTTAATTTTCTTACATTGTTTGGCTACTAAGGAAAAGTATATTGAGGTTGTGTAAAGGTTGCGTAGTCATGCTGTATGGGGTGGAAACATCACTAGACTCCGAAAGTTCTTTGACTGAAAATTACGTTACATCGTTTTGTTCGTATTGGTAATGCTACCCGCTGGGAAAATATGAAGCCATAATTTTTTAATTCTCGCTTAAATATTCAGTCAATTTTTATCATATATGCTTGTATTTCTGATGAGGAACCTTGGACCATATCTGTTATTTGCCTTCATTATCTTTTTGTGTGAAGGTAACTGTGATATTTTTTGGCTAATTCTTTTCAGGTAAGTGATCTAACAGAAGCAGCAGCTAGCTACGCAACGCTAAACAATATACTTGATATTGATGTGCTAAATGACACAGTGAGGACAACGGGAAGTCTGTCACGTAATTTACGCCGAGTTAGGCAGGGTCTAGATCTCATCAGAGCTCTATTCCAAAACTTTTTGTCATCAGAGTATGTTTTGCTCCTTTATCTTATTTCGTGCTTTAAAATGTAACTCTTTCACAGTATTTGAAAACATCGGATGATGACCATTGGATTTTTTCGAGCTTTTCGATTTTCCTGATTCTTTTAGTTTGAGATTTCCTGCTAAGTAGTAAGCCAGTTTACAGTATGCATAGCAATCATATTGCTCTGCAATCTCTTCTTCTCGATGCTCCTTCAATTGTAAATACTTTATTATGTGGCAATTTATAATATGCTATATACATACAGTTATTACTGCTTAAAAGATGCTGCCTCGGAAGCTTATACGACAACATGTGCGATGTATCACACATGGGCGATTAGAACTGCTGTCTATGCTGGGATGTATGCCCTGCCGACGAGGGACCAGCTGCTTTTCAAGTTGAATGAAACTGGTGAGTTTCCACTTATGGATTCTGCCTTCAATTATTTCTAGTTTTGTATTTCATGAAGAATGATTACTTTGAGGTGCTCTTTTTGCAATTCCAAAACAAGACAATAGGCAAACTAGTTAGACAGAGTTGAAGATATTGGTACTAGTTAGCATAATCCAACAACTTCGAGAAAGGCACGAAAATTGTTGATATCCGAATGGATGTGCTGTTTATCACATGTGAAACACTGTATTTTGTTAGTAATCTGTCAAAATTTATCAGTTTACCTTCCTGATACACGGTTGAGTATTTTATTTTCGGTCGCTAGATGGAACATCGATGCTCTTTAGCCAGAATATATGATATAGTCGTCTTTGTTTGTATTATTTTCTCCACAAGATCATGTTGCTAGTTTTTCGGACACTCTTAACTGGTTAGTTTGTTACATGATTTTTACAGAGGAATCTGCCGAGAGGGAAATGCAAAGATACATAGATGCCTCATTACCAATCATAGAATACATTGACAACTTGTACATTTCAAGAAATACCAGCTTGGATTGGTAAATTTTTATCTCGTCTCAAGAGGTTCTGCAACCTTTTTTCTCAGAAGGGTAATATACATATATATTCTTTATCTGACGAAGAATCAATACATGATCAAATTCGACATGCATGAAAAATGATGCCTGTGTGTAGTTGTCCCTAACATGCATTATTTTTAGCTTCAGAGCATTATTTATGTAGCTAGAACTTTAGATATTACAGTAGTAATTGATATTTTAGCGTACATCATTTGGTCCATGTATATTACCCTTCGAAATCTTTTGTTTATGTATAAATTTAAACACAAATTCGAAAAAAAATGGCGAATAAAGAACAATACGTTTAGCTTAGGTCTCTCTTAAATGAACCTCAGAGATCATTTTATATATTTAAATGTTTTGAAGGGCTTCAAATGTTATTTTGTCTTTCACGTTTTTCTTATGCCATCTCCTAAGGAAGACAGGAATATAATTTGGTAAAAAAAAAATTCGTTTTGTATTTTTTTTTTTTTTGCAATTTGTTTGAATGGAATATAAAGAACTACTGTCTTACTATATTATCAAATAAATAAACTAAATAAATAAATATGCAAATTATTAACTCTTTGACATGACAAAGAGAAGGATGCACAGAAGCACTCTAATCTAGTATAACATCTTAACCATGAAATATTATGGGATGTTAATTATGCAATAATAAATTATATGTTATTTAATTTTAATAAACGAGCATATAATTCGAAGTCAATTACTCAACACATGTTTGCTTAGGCTTTGAAGCTACTTGGCTCACGTTTTCTTGATTGCCATCTCCTAAGGAAGACAGGAATATAATTTGGTATAAAAATATTCTTTTTCTATTTTCTTTGCAATTTGTTTGAATGGAAATAATAAGAACGTCTTGTTTACTATATTATCAAATAAAAAAACTAATACGGATGTATTCAATAGTGGAAATTTATGACTTTTAAAGACATACGGATTTTAGAAATCCGTAGGTATTCAAAATTAACTTTTATCAACTCCATGAAATTATTGTATTATTCAACGATGACTTTTATAAACTCCATGAAAGTTTTGTGGTATTCAAAATTTACTTTTAAAAACTCTCTAAGTTATTCAAAATTTTAATGGAATTTCAACAACTCTATCAAAGTCATTGGTACAAATATTAATGTATAAAGTATAAAAAGAATATCTAACAAATTTCTTCGGTGGAGATAGATATTTGAATAGATTTCTAATTTCTTTCATACCTTTTTTTTCTGTTCTCTTATAAATATTTATGTTAAAAAACGATCCGAAAATTTTAAATAATTAAACTAGGAAGGTGCAATCTATAAGATAATAACTTGATTGGGCTAATTTTCGACTTCTTTAAAATTTCAGATCGCATACTGTATGAGAACATATTATATAGCTTGTCAAAGAAATACTAACTGCGGAACTTTATATATATAACTAGAGATACAAACCCATTCAGATTACAATGAATAAATGAGAAAGTAATCTGAAATGTACAAAATTATATCATAAAGTCTATGCAACAAAAAGAATGAGAACTGAAAACAGCACGAAGATAATGTCCACGATAAACACCTCCGATCTGATCCAGCTCGCACCATCCAGCTTTACGTAATTCTCATCACATGCACTCAAGAAAACTAGTGAACCTAGGGGCTCAACAAGTAAATCTGGAATAGCAAAGACAGACAATACAAGCATAACATTAACTAATACTGTATCTGAAAACTCAATAGGTGCTATAACTCAAAAGCTGATAAGCTGAATACTATTGTGAGGAATCAGATTTTAGAATAGTGATTAATCGAATTCATCTGAGATTAGAAGAGATTAATTGTTGGAAGTTTTCGTAATTTTGGTATTTTGAGTTAGAAGCTGGTCGGTGGTGGAATCCAGTTGCAGCGTGTATTTGGAAATCGCAGGAGATTAGTACGCCGTCGTTTTGGTGAAACCAGACGTAGCGTTTATGTAAGAAACCAGTCGTAGCACATTTCAGAAGTCTACTGTAGCGAGTGAGCGATGCGTCGTCGTTTCGCTATTCAGTAGTTGCATTTGAAGAGGTTGCTGCTGGCAGTAGTTGCGTTGGGTGCGAGATTTAGCGAGAAAGCGACACGTGTTGGTCAACCTTTTTGGCGTTGACTGCTGTTGGTAGCTTTGATCAGCAGCTGAGTTGTGAGAATGTGGTTGCATCTGGGTGACCAGCTATTGGTTTGAGGAACCAGTCGCTGATGAGAGGCGACGTCGTTTAGATAAGTTGAAACGCTGCGTTTTGGGGATTGCGTCTGGTACCAGTTGTGAGGAATTTGTTACATGCTGTTGGCAGCGATGCTGACGTATTCTTTACGTCGTCGTTTTGATTGTTGAGCGCAACCAGTCGTTGGTTGTTTTGATAGAATCTGTTGTCAGCTGGTGGAACGCTGCGGCGTCGTTTTGTTTAGATGGAACGGTGTCGTTTTGATGCTACTTTGCAAATGCAACGTCTGGTTGCTGCTGGTGGTTTTGTTGAAAGAAACATGAGTACCAGTCGTAAGATATCTACTGTAGCAACATCTGGATAATTGAGAACATCAGCTGTTGGATTTGGGAGATATATAGATAAGTGTTGATCGACGCTTAGAATTATTCAGAACCCGATATTTCTTATCTCCATCTTCGAATCCCTCCAACATCTGGATAATTGAGAACATCAGCTGTTGGATTTGGGAGATATATAGATAAGTGTTGATCGACGCTTAGAATTATTCAGAACCCGATATTTCTTATCTCCATCTTCGAATCCCTCGATAGCTACTGTTCACCCGAACGTTTCTTCCCTAGATTTCCGTCTATTCTAGCCTTTGTTTTGAACGATTTTGGTGGCGCTGGATTCCTTGTGAGTTGCTCTTTCGATTGTTACCCAGTTGAGGCTGTCGAACGATCTTGGAGAGGATCGCGAAGTTGCTGGTTTCTTCGTACAGTGAAATTTGATAGTTCTTCCGCTGGTTTCAACTTCTGGGTAAGTATCTCTTGTTGAATTGAGCTCTGTTCTTGTGGTTAATACCTGCGTGGATGTTTAGAACTTGAGTGGGGTTCTGGCCGTAGGTGTTAGAGTGCACAGGTTCAGATTTGTGTGCTTGAGTAGAGCTGATTTTCGAAGCATTGTAACAGATTTCAGCTTCCAGGAAGACTCTGCCGTGTTTGTTGAGCTAGGAGAAATCTGGTTGCTTTGGCCGTGTGATTGCCGTGCCTTGGGAGAAATCTGTTGAGGTAGAATCTGATAGTCCCGAAAAAAAAGATCAACGTGGTTCGAAAACAGCTGCAAGAGTTCAGGAAGGGGGGGGGGGGGGTTGAATGAACTCTTGGGTGTTCAAATTTTTCGAAACCTTTAAAACAGTTTTACAAGCGCTGCTTAACTTAAATCCGAGTTACCAGATTTAAGGATCTCAGTTTAATCAAATCTCTCGGCCAACAAAGTATGTGCGGAAAGAGGCCAATTGATTTGTGAACAGATAACTCAATGAATAAGTAAATGCGTAAGTAAATAGCAAGGGTCGAGAATTTGTTTCTGGAAGTTCGGATATAAATATCTTACGTCTCCCCTTCTTCCTTTTCAGGAAGGTTTCACTAGAAGATTTTATGCGTGTAGTCCTTCTACAAACACCCGATCACCGAGCCTCGCTCCAGGTGAACTCCTAGCAACACCACAATCTAAAGCGCTGACGCAGCTGCTGGTTTTACAAGTGAATGAAATATTTCGAACGGCTTTAAGGAGCACGTTCGTTACAGACTCAAATGATATAATAATGAATACAATGCTATGAGACTGTAAATCCTCTGATTTCTTTTACAAGAAAATTGATTCAGCTAATGTGAATCAGAGGATGACTCGAAGGTATTTCTATGAATATCAGCGGTTGTTTTTCTTCGAGTGTTTGAGCTTTTTGAGAATGCTACAATATGAGAATAGCTCGTAAAAATGGCAGCGTAACAGCAAGGTAATGAGAGCGAGAGATTTCTTCAATCCAAACTTCTGCTATTTATAGTCTTCGATCTCAACGGTCATTAATTTCTTCAAAGGCAACAAAATCTCCTTTTGAATTTCTGTCAATTCGTACGCCGTAAATCCTGCTCCACCAAGAGGCAAGTCGCACAATGTCAGAGCAAATTTGGCGTCGTTCCATATTTGTGCAAACGCCGTAAATCGCTCTCTGATATAGTGTACTATTTACCTAGAATAGTACTGATATTGTTCCCTCAATTAAAGCACATGTACGTTTCAATCTCCACCTTTGATTTCCTCTGATATGAAAGTTTGAATCGAGCGAGCGGTAAATCGCTCTCTGATATAGTGTACTATTTACCTAGAATAGTACTGATATTGTTCCCTCAATTAAAGCACATGTACGTTTCAATCTCCACCTTTGATTTCCTCTGATATGAAAGTTTGAATCGAGCGAGCGCTTATGCAACAACTGATTACTTGTACCTCTGAAAGATATGCAACTGCTGATGGCTTCAATGTCCAAAAGTTATGCAACAGCTGATCACTATAAGTGTCTCCCTTACTGCTGGTTACAGCGATTAAGAGAAGCAGCGACTGGATCAAAAGAATACTGTAGCCATCTGCTGAAAAACAACTGTCTGCTGATTTTCCTTTAAGAAATGCACCTGCTGGAATAACAACGCAAACTCCAACGACTGAATTTTAGCGCTAGTCCAATACGCTGTCGTTTCAACTTATTTGAACGCTGTCGTTTTGACTTATTTGAGCGCTGTCGTTTTGACTAATCCAAACGCTGTCGTTTTGCAATCCTTAACAAAACACGCTAACTTTCAAATGCTTGCGCCTGCAATTAAAGCAAATGTCTACTGATATGCCCGGAAGAATCTACCTGCTGGTTACCTCTAAAAAGTCCAACTGTTGAAAACAAACTAACGACTGATCTGCTGAATTCTTCCATCTGCTGAATTTCTCCGAATAGACAAACTGCTGAAAATCAATCCGTCGACTGAAAATGTTCTCCTGTGAATTTACCGGCTGATTTTCCAGTAGCAACTAGTCTTATTTTGTTATCACCAAAACTTAAATTATATCCTAACAATTTCCCCCTTTTTGGTGATGACAAAACTTAGCAGCCGAGATAAATGAATAGGAAAAAATAAATTGCACAACGACTGCTGAAATTCAAATTGCATTATCTGAAGAATTGTACATAGGATTTGTACAAAAAGATCAATAAAGATTCTATCCTAACACATCATCTTCTCCTTTTATAAGATCCACTTCCACTTCTGCTCTTACTTCTCCTTTCTCTTTCTCTGGCTCTATCAGCACTCATAAGCCTCTCCAGAATGTTTCTCTGAGCATTGTCAATGTCTCTCTGTGTAATTTCCGTTGTTATAACAATATCACCACCACCTGTATACCACTTCCTCTGTTTTGATTATCAGGTGGTGGGCGGCTGCTACTTACTTCCCCCTTTTTGTCATTACCACCACGGTTGATATATGCAACGAGTTCGCTCAGTTGGTCGGTAATAACATTGAGAGTCTGCTGTTCTTGAGCACTAAAATCCAATAAATCATGGCGAGTAGCAGCCACTTGCTCTTCCAGAGATGTGACTTTAGCATTAAGCTCCTGGTGATTCTCCCTGACCACCCTCCGGACATCAACTACATCAAGAGCATTAGAGGCAATCTGACTGCTCAACTGCTTGTGAGATGACTTAATATCCATCGACATGAGATTTCTTTGATCATTTGAATCTCTGCGCAACGCCCCAAGTACTCTATCCTGTGCATCGAGGCGTGCGGTAAGGTTCCTCTCAAGTTGATGGAGGTGCAATAACAATGTGTCTTTGTGCTTGGCACCATCATCTCTTTCACTGATTTGTTCTTTTGAAGCTCGCAGCTGGTTTAAGGCCTTTGTAACATCTGGAATAGGAGCAGCTGGTAGAGAAATTGAAGCAGCAGCAGCAGTGTCCTGATCAGCAAAATCCATTGAAATGTCGTCTGAAGTGGAATCAGAAGAAGAATTCTCATCTATCAACTGTACATTCGGAGCAACTGAGACTGTATTCTGTGCAATCTGGACACTTCTCAAAATGGTTCTCTCAGAAGCAATAGACGCAACAAAACTTGTAATATCCTCTGTAGGCAACCTACTGAATAAACTGTAATCAATAAACACGGTAAAAAACTGAGATACCCTCAAAGAAAAAACTGGAGACTGGCGAGGAGCAACTCTATAAACTGGTTCATCCACTGAAAGAGATCTGCAAAAGTTAATAGAGCCAACTGAAAAAACTGAGATACCCTCAAAGAAAAAACTGGAGACTGGCGAGGAGCAACTCTATAAACTGGTTCATCCACTGAAAGAGATCTGCAAAAGTTAATAGAGCCAACTGAAAAAGTCTGCCTGAAATAAAGAATTCTACGGCCTCTATACAAATATCTGCCCATCTCTTCTTCATCAGTTTGAAAAAGTCACTCATTAGAGGGAGAGTGTCGTCATATTGACGCTGACTAGAAACTTCAAAAATAGTGTAGGCAGGAATGGCACGGTGACTAGTCAAGCGACCTTCAAACAATATAGAGAAACACGGCCTATCCCATCGAATACGGTGTGCTACTGCCTGCTGTTTTAATTCCTCTAAAACAAAAGAAAGAAGATCTGATAGCATGTCGATAACTTTGATATGGACTGCCGAATCTCCTTCCCCGGGTACAAAATTTAGTATCCACCCGTCTAAGTATTTTCTCACCAGAACTGCTCTGTACTTCAAAAGTATATACATTTTTCTTTGAAGTGCCACTCCTGTTGACTCTGCCTCCGCCCAAGACAAAACCAGTTCCTCCTTAGCAAAATAGGAGTCATCTATCTGTATATTGGCTAATCTCTTCAAACTAAACGAATAAAAGAATTTTGCCACTTCATCTATTACCTTCTCCCGTAACTGTACCAGTAGGTCTATATCGGCACAAATCAAAAAATAATGTTCCTGCGGGGGCTTGCCCTTGATTGGGTCTTTCAACTGGAGAGGCTCCTTCCCTTGTCATCGACGGGAATTTGTGGGAGACTAGCCAAGTACCAAGTCTTTTCATCCACGCCAGGGATTTTGATCTCTGTGCCAATAGTAATCTTCGTGACTTCCCTTTCAGCTGAAGGCAATGGAAGCTCTGCTGGAATAGTCAGTATGATTTCATCCAAAGACATCTTCTCATCGGCGTCAATCCATTCATCAACTGATCGTTCATCATCACTCATCTCCATATCCTCTGGTTCCTCCATAATATACTCCGGTTGGGAAGATTCTGTCTGTACCCCATCAGCTGTTCCAACTGCCCTCTCAGTCTCAATCTGTGAGGAATCAGATTTCTAATTAGTAATTAATCGGATTTTGAGTTAGATGAGTTACGAGAATTAAGAATTAGATTTCTGGAATTTCGAATTTTGGTGAAATCTGATTTGGAAAATATTCAGATCTCTAGTTGGAATTGTCCAGATTTTAGTTTGTGTTTATCGGGTGAAATCTGGTCGAAAATGATGTTGAATTGATCGATTTGTGTTAGAGATCTGGTTCCCTGTGTAATAGCGCGTTTCTGCCTCGAGAAGTAGGTAAAACGTTATCGTTTGGTGAGATCTGGGTGTGGAGGAATAACGTGGAAATGATATGTTATTCTTCGTGATTTCAGATTCGGGGACGTAAGCAGGTCTCATGGGTGACGCAAGCAAATCTTATGCAAGAATGTGATCGCGTCCATTTGGTGAGAGATCTGCTGGCGTAAGCATATTTCATGTGCTGGTCAACGAGAAGCATTGACATCTGGTTTAGCGAGAAGCGAGAGATCTGTTCTCTATACGTCGTCGTTCTGGGCGTTGTGCGATGCCAAGAGAGAGATCTGGTTTCGCGTGAGGGATCTGTTTTTGCTCATACGCCGTCGTTTTGTGTTTTGCGCGAGTTTTGTAGTAGCACTGGGATTTGTTTCTTTGAACGTCGTCGTTTAGCTTCGCGCGTTGTCAAAGGCGGAGAGATCTGTTTTGCCTGCGACGTCGTTTTGTGCATTTCGCGTGTGGCGCTGAGATCTGTTTAAGGTAAAACGTTGTCGTTTTGAGGCTTGCGCGAGATTAGTTTAGCGTGAAGTCTGTTTTTGCCTTAGCGTTGCGCGAGGGATCTGTTTTGCGATATTTTGAGTTGTAGGATTCTGTTTTTGTCGGTGTTTGACTTTCCCTGTAGCTTATTGAGTAGAGGATATATATATAAATGTTGAGTTACACTTAGAGCATTCCAGACCCGATATTTCTTATCCTCAAACTCGAAACCCTCGAATAGCTACTGTTCACCGTCACTTTCTATCGCCATTTCCCGTCGATCCCAGCCTCTGTTTTTGACGTTCTTGGTGGCGCTGGACTCCTTGAGACTTGCTCTTCCCATTGATACTAGTTTGGAAGCTAGGAACAACGAGTTGAGAGATTCCGTAGGCCCTGTTCGTTCGTGAGTTGCTGGTTTCGTTGAGCAGATTCTGCCGTCGTTTCTTTTGAGCTTTTGGGTGAGCATTTCTTGTAGTTTGAGCTCGGTTTTTAGTAGTTAATGCCTGCGTAAAGTGTAGGATAGAAGTATACTTCTGGCCGTAGGATTTACGTGATTGTGTAGCTGAATTGAGCTAAGATATTGAGTACCTGTAACAGATTTCAGCATTTTTGGGAAGTCCCTGCTGCGTGATTTGAACCAGGAGAAATCTGTTAGGTAATTTGAAGAAGAAAGGTACGAATTGAGCAGCCCTTAGCAGTTGTGAGCTTGAACATGTCTATAATTCGATGTTGTGAAATCTGTGGCTTTTCTGCTATGTGCCTATGTAAACCAGTTGCTGATTTTGGTTGAGTATGCATACTATTTTTACGTTTAGGCATTGTATGTATTGAGCATGGATATTGAATGGCATTCATGCATACATCTTGAGCCTGATATACAGATTTGATTTGATAACCTGATTGGGTGCCACGTTGTGACTGGCCGACTGATGGGTCGTGCCCGAAAAGTATAACGCTATCGTCGGAGCGGTGACTACCGGATACGAGTGTCTACCGCCGAGCTGTGATGGACTGACGGGCCCCGATGATCACGGACCGATGATTTCCCGGTTGATAGACCGTGGTATAGAGGCGACATGATATGATTTGCTGGTTGTTACACCGGCCTAGCTGACTGATTTCCTTTGATAGCCTCATGCATTCATAGCATTGATTTATAGCATGTTGCATGTTTATCTGTTTTGTTCGTTCTTCGTACTGAGGCTTGACCTCGTACTTGTTTCCTGCTTTTGTCTTGTTTGGGTCTGCGTTGCCCATTTGCAGGAGCTTCAGGTAACCAAGCTGGGCAGAGTGGAAGTTCTGCTGGTCGATCCCCATGTCCCTGAGTCCTAGTCTATATATATGATATGTATTGAGCCGGGGGATGCCCCGTGTTATCATGTATTGGGGATCTGTACTTGATTGAGTTTATGTTGTTACCTGGGTATTGGAGTTTGAGTCAACTCATATTTTAATTATCGCTATTTTGAATGTATGATTCAGGAGCTTCAGGTAACCAAGCTGGGCAGAGTGGAAGTTCTGCTGGTCGATCCCCATGTCCCTGAGTCCTAGTCTATATATATGATATGTATTGAGCCGGGGGATGCCCCGTGTTATCATGTATTGGGGATCTGTATTTGATTGATATTATGTTGTTACCTATTGTGTTTGAGTTTGAGTCAACTCATATTTTAATTATCGACATTTTGAATGTATGATTTGAGTTCAGGCCCATTGTATTTCGAAAAATGGCGGCGGATTTTGTAGTCAGTGCGGAGGGAGACACGAGGCTTCGCAGTGTCGTGGAGTTAGAGGACTCTGCCATCTTTGTGGTCAGCCGGGACATTTTGCTAGAGCGTGTCCTTCGATTGGAGGGCGATCTACTGGTCAGTCGCAGCAGGGTTCCGCTAGTGGTTCTTCTCAGCGACAACAGCCTTTTGCGCAGTCCCAAAGATCAGGATTTCAGCCTCGTGAGCCGTCACGTTTTGGAGGACCTTCCCGACCCCAGTTTCAGATTCCCTAGCAGGCGCAGGCGAACGTCTTGACGATGGATCAGGCCGAGGAGACACCGGGCATGGTGATTAGAGGTACATTCTCTATTTATGATTATCCTGCGAGAGTTTTGTTTGACACTGGTGCATCACACTC
>KV010736.1:6004-44006 GCA_001598015.1 Dorcoceras hygrometricum | reverse complement strand
CAATGGTTGTTGGCCCACGGCTAGCTGTATCCCTGAACCATTGAGGGTCACACAAGTACTAGATTCGAGATTCCCGCACGGATACTCAGCTCAATGTGTTGAGCGCGAGAAGAGGATTTTGGGAAGTGCGACTTCCTAAAAGTCAACAGGGGTCAAACCGGGGTTTCCCGCTGTTGAGGGGCAAAACGGTCATTTTGCAATTTAGGGTTATATGATCTGAAAAATTGTTTTTCACATCATAACATTCAGTTTCGGAAACTGAGTCGATCGGTCCGATCTGATCGGCGATCGGAGTTACGATGAAGTCGCATCGATGGATATCGTCATTCGGACCCGGGCCCGTTGGGCCGGTCCAACTCCATCATTAAGTCTATTTAATTAGACTTAATGACTTCATTGTAAAACACTTGATACTTGAATCAACTCTAAACCCTAAACCTACTTGCTAGCCGCCCCCTCCTCTCCTCTCTCACGCCGCCGCCGCCGCCGCCCGTTGTCGCCGGAAATTTGTTTCCGGTCAACTCGACGAGGAGAATCCGTTCGTGCAGAATTCGTCAGTGCTTCTAGTGCAGCCTGACGAAGGAGTCTCGGTTCTGGTCATGGACCGGATTGGAGTTGTATCTACCGCAATCTACCGAGAAGAGCCGAATTATTGTAATTCCGGTTGGAGCCAGGCACAAGTGCCAGCAAGGTAATCCGCTTAAACATCCTATGAATGTCGTAGTTTGTTTCTTATTTTTCGTATTGATCATCTCCCGGCCTTCATTGTTTGTTCTTCCGCTGCCTAACCGCGGGGCGGATCCGGATCCCCAACACCGGTTCAAGCCCATCTATCACCTTTATTAAGTTAAGATGATTAGGGCTTGATCACACAAGGATCATAACCTAAACCTAGCCTCCATAGACCACTCGGCCGCCCCTCTCCTCTCGCCCCCTCTCTCGGCCGCGCCGCCGCCCAAGTGCCGCCGCCCCGCCGCCGCGTACCTTGATCGGACTTGTTCCGATCAGCTTGACGAGGAGTTTCTGTCCGTGCTGAATTCGTCAGTCCTTCTAGTGCAGGCTGACGAAGGTGTCTTGAATCCGGTCATGGACCTGATTGAGGATCTACCACCACCTACAGTTTGAAGTGCCGGTTTCCTCGTGAAACTGGTCGGAGCCAGGCGCCTAGACGCCAGCAAGGTAATCATCTATGAACACCCTATGTATGTTTTTAGATTTCTTTGAATGTATTGAACACTTTCTGGGTAATTTTTGTTTTTCCGCTGCGCCCCGGGAAGTGGGATCCGGATCCGCCACCGCCATCCCGACATTTATATCGACTGGCGATGAGGACCTCTAAGCGCCCACTGCAGCAGTACCCCGTGACGCATTGATGTTTTATCTTTGATATGATACAATTTTCGGATATTGATTTTTAGCATGTTCACGTTCAGTACTTTTGCACAGTCTGGTTTTTAAATAGTATGGATGATTTTATGTTTTAAAATATTTATTTCTGTTTCAAGTATTGTTGAGGAAATGATTTAAAAGGGAACGAGCCATTCCTTTTTAGTTTAATTATTACGCACATGATCTAAAAAAATTTCTAGAGTATGGTTCGTTTCAAGAGTTCTCGTTGCGTTTCCAGAGAATAAGTCATGCAGGATTTTAGGGATGAAGTTCTGAGCTGATAGGCGGAGCTGGTCTAGCTAGAGTTCTGTTCTGGCCTGACAAGACTAGCTATCTGTTTGAACTTCTACAAGCTATTTTCAGTACTCGTGCTGGATGGCTAAGGACGAAGTTCGGAGCTGATACAAAAAGTTGGTCTAGTTGAAACTCTGTTCCTATTTGATAAGCTTGGCTAATCAGTTCGAACTTCTCCGAGCTGTTTCCATTAGTTGTGATGAATGGTTAAGGTTGAGGTTATGAGTTGATAGGCAGAGCTGGTCTAGTTATAGCGCTATTCTAATCTGATAGGCTTAGCTAATTTGTTCGAACTTCTCCAAGATGTTTTCAGTACTCGTTTTGAATGGTTAGAGATGAGGTTCTGAGTTGATAGGCGGAGCTGGTCTAGTTGGAACTCTGTTCTGATCTGAAAAGCTCAGCTAGTCTGTTCGAACTTCTCCAAGCTATTTTCAGTACTCGTGCTGAATGGTTACGGATGCGGTTCTGAGCTAATAGGCGGAGCTTGTCTAGTTGGAACTCTATTCTAATATGAAAAGCTCAGCTAGCCTGTTCGAACTTCTCCAAACTGTTTTTTCAGTATCCTGTTGGTATTCCAATCTATTTTGGTTCGTTCGATGATTTCAATTCTTGGTTTGATCCTAGAACTGTTCCAGTTTACATTTATGATTTGATTTTTTTCTCGAGCTGATCCTGAGTTCGCGAGCTGTTCGTGATCTGATTTTTCCCCGAGCTGATTTAAACCTGCAAGCTGACATCGCCATTCTAATCTGAGCTGACTTCTTCTTTTCTTTAAGATTGTGAGTTGTTCAAAGAACGTAACCTATTTTCTATCTCTGAGCTAATTTGAGCACACGATCTGTTTTCCCCTCTGTTCTGCTCTAAGGTCGCGATCTGGTCTTTTTACCCTAAACTGAGTTGACCTTGGTTGACTTTAATAATTTTCCAGACTATTTTAAATTGTTTTGACTTTCCCTAATCTGACTTGGCCAACTAGTCGTGATCTGTTTTCTTCTATGAGTTATTTACGCTCGTAAGCGGTTTTTCTTCACCCATAGCTATTTTACGCTTGTAAGATGTTTTCTTCACCCCGAGCTATTTTAAGCTTGCGACCTGTTTTCTACCCAGAGCTGACCTAAACAGTGATATGTTTCTATCCTGAGCTGATTTCAGAATTTCTAGAGCTATGTTCCGCCTTAAACCCATCATTCTTTTCAAATAAAATGGAGTTTCGTAGCAATTAACTGCTTGCGTGCGATCTGTTATTTCCAATGTTTAAATTATATGTGGCAAGGTTACGAAGGAGAAAACGGATAAGTTTTCCTGCCATATTTCGTATAGTTTAACGGAAGTAATTTCAAAATTTTATGGCTTGTGGCGAAGATGAGAGATGGTCAGCATGGGATGAGTGAGAACGCTGGTTGACGAACCAGTGTACCCCTTCAAACAGGAAGGATACAGATTATGGATGGACGAACCTATATACCCCTTCACATAGTATAGTTTGAGATTTATTACTCCACAGACCTGATATCAGATGAGCTTCATCATGCGACCCGACCTAAGGAGAGCTTCGACGCCACATCTCATACAGAAAATGTTTAATGGGTTATTTTTATAAGCGTAGAATTTAAGAATGTTTATGTTTAATGTTTACTTCCTTTATGTTAAGCTTATGTTAAATAATATTTATTGTATGTCCACAGCTTTGCTATTACTAGATTTACCTGCTGAGCCACTAGGCTTACTAGCTTTCATGATTGCAGGTGAGGATGTTCCTTGAGAGTTGGCGATGCGAGATGGAGCAGATCGGGGATGTGTGTTTATCGATAGACCAACATTTCCGTGCTGCTACAGGCCTCATTTATTTTGTGAACAAAGTTGTATCAAACAATTTCAACTTAAATTGTTTCTATACTGTTTTCGAACTATTTGTATGGAAAGATTTCTATGTTAGTATTCATACTCCAATCTGTTTCGTTATGAGCTGTTACAACCCGTAAGATGTTTTGTGATCTGATTTACTCTAAGATGTTACAGCCCATGCGATGAATTGTTCTTTTATCACGCAACATTCCGAATCGTATGTCTTCCTAGAAATTTCTAAAATTTTGAAAAAATTGCACGTTTTTCCGTGAAATTTCGAGATTATTTTGTAAATCAGTGGATTAGTGCCCCACAGTAACCCGTCATGTGAGACTAAATACGTCATAACTTGTTAATGATCTATATAATTATGAAAGCTCATATTGTAAGACATGGTACAGCTTGAAACGAGCCGTGAAAATGTATATGGTACCTTGGAGAGTTCTATATTGATCCTAGTATTATCGTTGAGTGGAACAATTTACCGACTCACAATCATGCATTCAAAGCTTTGAGCTATGTGTTTTGGGCCTTCGACCATACATAGATGGGTTCCGACAATTTTGGAAAATCATTAGTATTGATGGTACCCATTTGTACACAAAGTGTTAGCACAAGATGCTGATAGCTGTGTGTTTAGATGCCAACAACCAATTCATACCACTGGCTATTGCAATTGAGGATGAGGAAACGACTCTTGGAAATGTTTTGTTTAGAACTTCTGTCCAACCATGTGGTGCAAGGGTAGATAGGTGTGTGTCTTATCTCATATAGACATTGTGTTCTCATTAGTGCTGTTTTGAAGAGGTACCCTCTTTCAGGCTTCCACGTGGTATCAATATTGTCTCAATCATGTGTATTAAAATTCAATATGAATTTAAAAAATTTTCACTTGAAGGATCTTTGTTGACAAGCACGCTTTGGACGAACAACTGAAGGCTCTTCATGTTGTTTTCTTTTTGTTTTTCATAATATTATTATATTATTTAGCTATATTTATTAGTAAATTTATGTATATGTTAAATTACATCGTACTTTTATGTTGTTATGAATTCAGTTTTTTTTTTATAGTGTAGTTTATGTATATTGTAAATGTAATAAATGTTTAACTTAACAATGTCTAAATTACTAGATAAAAGAATTTTTTGACATCAAATGTGTACACACTTTATTTATATACATCAAACTAATGCATCAAAATGGTATATAAAGCAATAAAATATGATCATCTCCTGCCTAAACAATGATCAGTCTCACAATCAGGTGCATGTGGTGCGTTTGCTCCTACGCAACAGCTGTGGAGCCTCATATTCGTCATCATCATTGTCTGCATCAGTGAAATTGGCTCTAGCACTCGAACCGTATTTTCATCATTCCCTAGTGGAACATGGATAAATTACATTGCTATTGATTTGCGGAGAATGTCCGAAACACCCCAAATTTTAGGTTTTCACGGGGAAAACTTCCCAGGTGGTCACCGATCCCATAATTTCCCCAAGTCAAGCACACGTAACTTTGGAGTTCTTAAGTGTTGAGCTCCCGAAAATAAGATGCACCTTTTTGTTATGAGAAGTACCGATTAAATCTGATAAGCCTACCGCAACTGACCTCAACTACATCTATAACTTCCCAATCTCGGAATCCCTCTCATTCCGATGTGGGACCAGTTCATTCATGTGCCCCTTCGCCTAGAAGTGTGTCAGGAGCCACTCATTGTCCTTGTAATCTCTTGGCATCGGTGATCACTTCCCACCCTCTTTTGAGCCCCGGGAATCACATGCAAACCAGCTTCCACTTGGCTCGTCCCGGAATCACACCGTACTTAAGAGAGGTCGGCTCTGATATCAACTAAAACACACCAAATTTAGACTGTCCTCACTGTACCAACACTGCTCTTTTTAGAGCGTTTTTTCTTCACTCGCACGCACCCTGGAAAACTTTCCAGGAGGTCACCCATCCCATAATTTCCCCAAGTCAAGCATGCTTAACTTTGGAGTTCTTAAGTGATGAGCTCCCAAAAAGAAGATGCACCTTGTTGGTATGAGTAGTACCAATTAAATCTGATAAGCCTAACTCAACTATCTCAACTACATCTATAACTTCCCAGTCTCGAAATCGCTCTTATTCCTATGTGGGATCGGTTCATTCATGTGTGCCTTCTCCTATATGCCTACCAGGAGTCGCTCATTGTCCGTGCATCCTCTTGCCACCAACGATCATTCCCTGCCCTCTTTATGAGCCTCGGGCATCACAATATCCCATATATGAGATTGGTGAAATGTTGGAACTTGGTTGCGCTTCCTCGTTCTGATGTTGATGCCGCCAAATAATATCTCTGTGAAATATGGTTGATAAGGAATGTTGGGAGTCTAAATTAATTATTTGAATATGAAGTTCCTATCTCCGATGGAACATTGACACCAATACCATGCACCAAATCAAAAAACGATGGAACATGTGGATCAAGAGGAGTTTGAAACATAATCTCTATGCAAAGGGCCCTCTTCTGTAGGTGAACAAAAAGATTATTTAGAATAAGTACAATAAATAGAATAAAAATTATCAAAATATTTACAATAATCACATTCAAAATGATCAAAAAAGCACCATTTGAGGTTTGATGCAAACCTAGAGTCGGAGGCGATTGTGTAGTACTCTGTATCCATTCGAGAGTTGCAAAAGATTGCAACCATCGCCACTCTTCATCGTCTCCTTCAAGTTGAGTACCTTGTATGATGTTGTTGTTGCTCAGGTGTCCTTAAGAAATTTCATAAAGCAATTTAGTAATGGTGATAGATATTTTAACAACTTCAGCTAAAGCATCACATGGTTGATCGTCAATAGATAAGCCTTTAAACACATTTTTCATAGTTGATGTCTCGTCTCTCTGTAATAAAATAAAAATAATTAATCATCAATAGATGAATTTTGATGTGTTAAAAAATATGGTTAACTAATCACTTACCACAACATGCCTAAAATAAACATCACTGGGTTGATAACTAGAATCAACTTGGGCAATATTGATCGGAGATATGAAACATCGAGTGATTGAGTCATACTATGTCTTGTACTCCTGTGTCATGCTCAAATTGATTGTAACCTTTCTCTAGAAAATAATATTATGGCAATTTTCCCATGCATCCAACATCACTCTATGACGTTTGGCCCAATCGTAATTTTTGTGTGCGCCGTGAGAACTCATGCAAGTTATCTCCATCAAGTCCCGGTCCCGGAACATGTTGCAACATTACAAATTGCTAAATGACTCGGTTTGTGATATGCAACGTGAAAATGTGAAAGTAAATATGTAACGCCCAGACATTTCTATACTCCACAATTAGTAAGTTATGAGATTTAAAGGATTACATTGTTATGTTATTCAACTCTTATTTCAGTTGAGTTTCAAGTATCAGATATTGTTTGGCTTTCTTTGTTTAGAAGCTAAATTTCAGATTCCATGTTTACGCACTTAGCAGCCTTCATTATGTTTTGGGTTCATATTCAGATATTAGGAATACAATTTCAGCAGGTGTCTAGTCGATTTCTGCAAGCCAATCGAATTCTTTGTTTTAACTAAAATTTGTTCGGTTTCCATATGCATCATTTTATTTTCAAACAGAGTGCGCTTTTAAGATTTTTGTTGCATATTGGTTAAACTTGTTTTCCTTCCTTAGGCATTTTAAATCATATAAATAAGATGATAAGCTGCTTCATGCATCATTACTTTCAAATCAAATTACTTTGAAGCGGTGCTCTCTCTCTGAAGAAGCCGAAAAAATCCTTTCAAAGTTTTAAAAAGAAGACGAGCGGTGCGTAGAAATTTGCTGGACTTTCCGCTGTTGTTGTGTTGCAGAATCCAGGTAAGTAAACTCTGTTTCTTGCTCACTCAGTGAAAGCATATATTCAGTTATGTTTGCATGTTTATATAAGATTTTAAAGAAAGGAAGATGGCTTCGGCTGTTCTTCAAAAGTTCAGAAAAGTTTATGCTCTGTTTTTATGAAAGTTGCGTTTTACTGTATTTTGATCCAGAAATGTTTTAGAAAATGGTTTGGTGATGTTCATCCAGTAGATTCTTGAGTTTTCTTCGTTCATCAGTTGCTAACTGCTGACAGCAACCTTCATTTTTCATAGAGTAATATCTGTTGGCAGATACTTACTGTTCATTACCTTTCAGCAACTATCATCAGTTATCTACTGTTACAGTAGCTGTTGACAGTAACTTTATTTCCATAGAATGGTATCTGTCGTCAGTAACCTCATTTCCCAACAAGTGATATCTGTTGACAGAAACCGTCCATATTTCAACAGATAGTACTGTTCATTTCTTCAACAGATAGTTACTGTTCATTTCTTCAACAGATAACGAAATTCCAGAATTTGATTCCTTATTCATTTCCGCTTCAATTCAAAAGAATTATTCGATTCAATTGATTAGATTTGAGAGCTTTTATTCATTTTTCATATTCGCAAGCATTACAGAGAATCCTAAATCATTCTCAGAACATCATCGAACAACGAAAAAGCAGTAAATCGTACGAGGAAGAAAGAAAACAGATTTAAAAGAAAAGAAAGAGCAGAACATTGTTTTAAGAAATGTTTTAAGTTATGACAACAGAAAGGGTCCCCAGGAAGGATAAGGATTACGGCTGACGAACCGTATACCCCTTCAAAACCCAGGAAGGATCAGGATTATGGGTCGACGGAATTGTATACCCCTTCACCATGAGCCATAGTGTTAGACTGATATCAGGAGTTTATCAAACGAATTGGACCAAATGTTTAAAGTGTTGTCATAATTTCAGAAAAAGAAAGAAGAGAAAAAGTGTGATTTTAGTCACAGCTCTAGAGATGTTTAAAGAAAGAATTTCAGAACTGATTCATGTTTATGCTTTCGATTTCTATCAGATTTCTCAGTTATGTATTTTTCTTGTTTGTATATAAGCGTACTTCAAGTTTCAAAATTTCATTATGTGTTTTGATATTGCAAGATTTACCTGTTGAGCCTTAGGCTCACTAGTTTTAATTGAATGCAGGTAATGATCAGTAAGGAGCTAGAGAGAGATGAACAGAAAGGAAGGAGGTGTTTATCGTGGACGTTTTTCTGTTGTGTTCTCCCGTTTCTGTTTTGTACTTCAGAAATTTCAGCAGTAGAAATTTTGTATTACAACAGACAGTTAAACAGTAGTTGTCTGTTCCACCTTTTTTGTTATATTAATCGAAGTGTTTATTAGCGTTTGGCTTTCTCTTCTCACACGTTAATGTTCCGCATACGTTGACGTTTTCGCTTGATATACATTTCAGTAGTTGCAAGTTGATCATATTCGCAATTTAACCCAGAAATTAGTAACGACTTATTATTTAGTCAAGATCGAAAATTTTTGGTCTTTCAATTCGAACCCTAAACTTCTAAATTTCATTAAGAAAAGAGAGGGTCGTTACAAAATAAGTGGACACCGATCGGCAAAGAATGTGATGTATACATTCTAAAGGTAACGACTAAGTATCTGGAGCACCGAGGTTGTGGACAAGCAAATTAAACTAAATACACATGAAAAACCATAACCAATTTGAAAGTAACAAAATGCATCGTATTTCAAAATTTATAAGGTAATTTGTGTTGGAGCAGCGATGGATCCGGATCACGCTTCTGGGGCGCAGCGGAATTTTTAAAAATTTTGTGCCTAGGAATGCTCGTACATGAATAAAACAAAAGCTAAACTTGCATAAGATGTTTAGAAATATTTCCCTTTGGCGAATTCGCCCGACTCCTAATATTCCAGTTTTACACGACAATAGCACTTCAACGGTTGAATTCCGATTGTTCGCCTAATCCAGTCCACGATGGATTTCCAAACTCCTTCGCTTCCTTGCACTAGAAAGCACAACGAGTTGTCACGAACGTATTCTCCTCGCCAAGATGGCCGGAACGGGGTCTGACGTCTAGCGACTATCGCAACAATGGTGGGAGGAGGCTGAGCATGGAAGGGAGGGGAGAGGACAGTTATGATTCAATATTCAAGTGGGTTTTTATTTCTCTCTTTGAAAGTGTCTCCTCATTGCCATTTTTATAGGTAGAGGGATAGAGTTTGAGTTGAACAAAATAGAGGACATTCGGTCTCAAACAGTGAAAATTCGGTTCAACACAATCTGTGAACATTCGGTTCAACTCAACCTGTGAACATTCGGTTCAAGTCAAACTAGGAACATTTGGTTCAAGTCAAACAGGGAACATTCGTTTCGACTCCCTCGATTGTGGTCTCATCATAACCCCGATCGATGATCAGATATCATCGATGTTATCATTTTACAAAACTGATCATTATAATGAAAAATCAAAATTTCGAACCACTAAATCTATTTATGACAAGTTTACTCCCATTAGCTACATTTGGAAGTCCTACTCCCGTAGCTAATTTTGAAAGACATACTCCCAACCTTCCTCCTACTATACTCAACATTTTGAGTTCCATAACCGCACGATAATTGGGAAACCAGTACTTTTGTGACCCTCAATGATTCAGGGATACAGCTATTCTTGGGCTCACAACTCCTTGTAACTCCGAAAACCATGTACATTGGTTTACGATTGATCAATCAATAATGGTCCACACTTCATGGATACGACTCACACGTTTTAATGTTATGCCATGTCATGCCTTACTATGTATGCCATACGATGACGGTATTTTACGACTGATTGATGAACCATTTTTAAGATCACTCATGCACGCATGTTTTAAAGTTATTTTACTATACGTATATGCTTGCATGCGATTTTATATGTACCTTGCTATTATTCGGATAGATCATGTTGGGCCTTAGGTCTCATTAGGTTTAAATAGTGCAGGTGATGACCCTGTTGATTTTATGCCGACCGGCGGTAAGGACCTTTGAGCGCCTGTTGCAGCAGTACCCCGTGACCACTCCGACGTCATTATTTATGTTGTCAAACGATTTCAGTTGTTTATTAGACATGTTTAGTTTTACGCAACTTTTATTAAATCTGGTTTTAAACAGTATGATGACTTTAGGTGTTTAAAATATTTATTTTATTCATGTTTTAAAGTAACGTTGAGAAAATGTTTTATAGGGGACGAGCCATACTTATAAATACTGTTTATTCCGCACTTTAGTTTCAAAAAAAAAATTCTAGAGTTTGGTTCATTTCAGTTTGTATCAGAGCGGTGGTTTTGGTCGGGTACTAGCCTGCTGCGTGCAGCTCGGAAGTCGCACTGCCACTCTGTAAGTTTTAAGAGATTTATGATGCTTGTTTATTTTCACACGATGCATGTTTATTTTCACATGATGCATATTCTATTTTCAGCATTAATTTTACTTCAGGAGTTTTAGAGTTAAACGCTTAGTCATGCAATTAGATTTATGTAGTAAGGTTTTGGTGTACTAGTATGCCTCCCAGACGCGACAGAAGCCAGCAGGATGATTCTACGTCTCCTCCTCCTCCCCTACCTCCTCAGTTGACACCCTACGAGAGGGCTAGTGTGGACATGCTAGCCAGGATCACCCGGATGTTAGAGAGACAGTCGGAGTGACCTGGAAGTCTCACGAGGAGGATGTGGCTGAGCGGTTCCGCAAGCAGGGACCCAAGGAATTTGCTGGGTTGAATCTAATTAGAACTGTTATACCTACTAGGACTTGTTTTGAGAAATTAGACGGGTAGGACTAGCGAACCTAGAAATGTTTTAGGAATCTAAACTATTTATTGGGATCTAGTTTGTCTGTAAATGCGTGCCTGTGTGACATTTCTGTTTCAGGTGAGATTCGTGTGCTAGGTGTCACTACACTCGCTTTTCTAGACTCAGGGGCAACTCACTCGTTTATTTCGAGTCCGTTCACACAGATGATGGACATTATTCCGGAGCGCTTGGGTGTAGCTCTCGCAGTGACGGTTCTTTCCTTCTTGAAGATGATCAAAGTGATCAAGTTGTTGGATGTGATCCAAGGACTTTCAAGGAGGCAATTTCCGATGCTGATTCTAATTTGTGGCTTGAAGTAATGCAGTCTGAGATTGACTCAATGCATGCGAACCAAGTTTGGACTCTCGTTAATCCTCCCGAAGGAATTGTTCTTATTGGGTGCAAATGGATATACAAGAGAAAACTTGGGCCTGATGTGTTGGCATACGGTGGCGGATCCGGATCCCACTTCCTGGGGGCGCAGCGGAAATCAAAAATAGCCCTGGAAAGCGTTCAATACATCAATATAAATCTACAAACATACATAGGGTGTTCATAGATTTGTTACCTTGCTGGCGTCTAGGCGCCTGGCTCCAACCAGAAATCACAGGGAAAATATGGCTCTTCTCGTTAGGCGGCGGTAGATCCTCCAATCAGGTCCACGACCGGAATCAATCTTCCTCCGTCAATCTGCACTAGAAGACTTGACGGATTTTATCACGGACGTAATCTCCTCAGCATGACGATCGGAGCAAGTCCGATCACAGGGCGGCGGCGCGTGGTGGCGCGGACGGCGGCGCGTGGCCGTGAGGGAGGAGAGGTGGAGGGGCGGCCGAGACTTAGGTCTTGGAGGCTAGGGTTAGTTGTTATGTTGTGTGTTAATTAAGTCCTAACCAACTTAATTAATAAAGATGGTAGATGGGCTTGAACCGGCCCAATGGACTTGGGTCAAACCCAGGTCCATATGAGCATTAGGCTTGTTTAATTCATCACGGTTTCATCATAACTCCGATCGACGATCAGATCGGACCGATCGACTCAATTTCCAAAACTGAACGTTATGATGTGAAACACAATTTTTCAGATACCTAGTCCAAAATGACAGTTTTGCCCCTCAACAGTGGGAAATCGCAATTTGACCCCCTGTTGACTTTTAGGAAGTCGCACTCCCTAAAATCCTCCTCAAGTGCTCAACACATTGAGCTCAGTTTCCGTGCGGGAATCATGAATCCAGTACTTGTGTGACCCTCAATGGTTCAGGGATACAGCTAGCCGTGGGCCCACAACCATTGCGGCTCCGAAATCACAATTTCGGACTTGCCCATCGGATCATAGTAAAGCGCATAGCAACATCGCCCCATGATCCCCTAGGTATCACTGATAGTGCCTGCAAGAACCAGTTGATCGTGGTTAGCGTACAATACGGTCCTTTCAACACATATATCCCGATTAGATCAACGACCATCGGTAAATCGAGAGTCGCTAGAGATCCGATAGCTATGCATACATCTTGGAGATCGAATAGTGACATCGCGAGTGTTACTAGGTAAACTCATTTACCTAAAACACTTCTAGTACTCTGGCCAGAGATTTATACACTATTATCCCCTCAGATAGCATAGGATATCCACGCATGAAAGCGAGGGTAGTTCGATAGATCACCAGGTCACTATCCATCTGCATGCTCAGAACATCACAATGTTCCCTACCAATGAAACATGGTACTTCACATCGCAGATGCTAGTCTCGAACTCGGGCGGCCTTATCCTCATTTTTACGGCCCAATCGACTAGGAACGTGTTCAGAATACACAGTGACTATTAGATGTGTTTCATGATAGCCGTCATACCCACTATCACATCTAACATACACTATGGTGCATTCTAGGTCTTTATCCAACACTATTGTTAACATTATATAACATAATGAAAATAAAGAATGCCATAAGTAAATGCGAATATCATATATAAAGATTGTCATATACAAGAGTCTATAAAACCCACACGCCATAAGTTGGCTAGTTGGGCATCTACTCTAACACCATATCGATTGGCTCCTACCGAGTGAAGGAGTTGAAGGAGCAGATTCAGGAGTTACTCGATAAGGGGTTTATTCACCCTAGCTTTTCTCCATGGGGCGCGCCAGTTATGTTTGTGAAGAATAAGGATGGCAACATGAGATTGTGCATAGACTACCGAGAGTTGAACCGTGTGACAATGAAGAATACCCACTCCCGAGGATAGAGGATTTATTTGACAAGTTGCAGGGAGCTTCGGTTTTCTCGAAGATTTATTTGAGGTCCGGCTACCATCAGTTGAGAGTTATAGAGGAGGACGTGTCCAAGACTGCATTCCTGACACGTTACGGCCACTACGAGTTCTTGGTGATGCCGTTTGGCATAACGAATGCCCCAGCTATCTTCATGGATTTGATGAACAGGGTCATCAGATTGTACTTAGACCAGTTCATCATTGTTTTCATCGATGACATCCTGGTCTACTCGAGGAGCTTGGAGGAGCATAGACAGCATCTACAGACCGCACTGCGGTGTATGCCAAGTTCAGAAAGTGCGAGTTTTGGCTTGAGCAGGTGGCGTTCTTGGGACATATCGTTTCTAGCGATGGGATTTCATTCAACCCATCAGAGGTGGAGACAGTTCAGAACTGGGGGATTCCAAAGAATGCACCAGAGATTCACAGTTTCTTGCGTTTAGCAGTATACTACCGCAAGTTTATCAAGGGTTTCTTTTCAATTTCAGTGCCCTTGACAGCCCTGACCAAGAATAATGCGAAGTATGTGTGGAGTCCTGAGTGCCAGAGGAGCTTCGAGCAGCTGAAGGAGGCTCTCACTTCAACGCCAGTTTTAGCGATACCAGTGGATCACGAGGAGTTTGTGGTTTATACGGATGCTTCCCTGAGAGGGTTAGGTGCAGTTCTGATGCAGGGGGGGAAAGGTTATCGCATATGCGTCGAGATAGCTAAAGAGTTATGAGTAAAAATATCCGACGCATGATCTGGAGCTTGAAGCAGTATTGTTCGCACTGAATATTTGGAGATATTACTTGTACGGTGAGAAGTGTCAGATCTTCACCGACCATAAGAGCCTCAAGTACTTCTTCACCCAGAAGGAGCTGAACATGAGGAAGTGCAGATGGATAGATTTGGTGAAGGATTATGATTGTGACATTAGCTACCATCCGGGTAAAGATAATGTGGTGGCAGACGCTTTGAGCCAGAAGACTACAGTTGTGGCATGTTTGTCATTCGAGAGGTCACTATAGGCTGCGATACAGAGGTTTGGACTGGAGTTCTATTCAGGAGGCCGTGCACCGAGTTTGGCAGCACGCACAGCTCAGCCGACTCTTCGAGAGTGGATTAGAAATGGGCAGGTCTCTGATGAGCAGTTAGTAGTGGAGACAGCGATATGAGGCCAGTGGAGGAGGTCTGTATACAGTTGAGGATGGGATCGTTCGTTTCAGAGGTCGCATGTGGGTGCCGAGCACTGAGAAGTTGAGAGCTGAGATCTTATCTGAGGCTCATGCATCGACGCACTCCATCCACCCAGGGAGTACGAAGATGTACAGAGATTTTCAGACGCTGTATTGGTGGCCGGGATGAAGAAGGATATTGGACGATTCGTATCTGAGTGCTTGACCTGTTAGCTGGTCAAGGCAGAGCATCAGCGAACCGGCAGGGTTGTTGCAGCCACTCCCTATTCCCGAGTGGAAGTGGGAGCATATTATGATGGATTTTGTGGTTGGGTTACCCAGGACTCCCAGGGGATACACGGTGATATGGGTGATTGTGGACAGACTCACCAAGTCAGCGCATTTCTTACTGGTGAAGACCACTTTCAGTTTGACTCAGTACGCGGAGCTTTACATCAGAGAGATTGTTAGGTTGCATGGCATACCCGTATCTATAGTGTCAGATCAGGACACTAGGTTTACATCTGCGTTCAAGAGGATCTTGCACGCAACGTTGGGGACTAAATTTTCATTCAGTACAGCTTTTCATCCAAAGACGGATGGCCAGTCGGAGTGAGTCATCCAGATTCTGGAGGATTTGCTGAGAGCCTGTGTGATTGTAGCGCCCCAAAATCCTAAAGAACCACAAGTTGATTAGCCTTTCTTTTCCAAGGGTTGATTCGAGTTTGAGCAATCAGATTCTTTATCTTTTTCAGCTTTAGAGCAATGGTCAGAAGGTCCCGGAAGGATTTCGCCCAAGCACAATTTGATGGAATACAGACTTTGTTCTTTTTGAAAATAAAACAAGGCCTTTGAACAGGTAGTTTTGTTTTTAATTGTGTCAAATAACAAATCAAAATAGTAGTGGGGGAGTTTTTATAAATCTTTTATAAGGACAAGAGTTGGCACGGCAGCCATGCCTACTCGAGTATTTCCACCTACTACAAATCATTCTCCCTTGTATAAAATGATTTACGTGAGTCTCGGATTCATTTGGTTGCACTTAAAACTTTTAGTTTCTCAAAAGTTAAGTAGTTTTTCGGTGTGCTTGTGGAGACTTCCAACCGCGATCATCTGCACGTTGCGACCTTCATTCAGGCAAGTAACTTCGATTCTTGCTGTATTGAGAAAACATATATTGCTAGTTGTTTCCTATGTATGCTTCAGTTCAGTTTAGCTTCAGTAATGTTGAGTTCGAGTCATGGATTCACTGCCTTCATACTTTAGTTTTGAGGAAACTCACCAGGAAGTTAACCAGAAATGGTGTACTTTAAATTATACTGATTTGTAAATTCCAGAGTTCTTGTTTTCTGCAGTTCCATGAAGACTCTGGACATTGAATTTGAACGAATAAACAACGCTGATTCAATCAGGAGCAGGTCCTGATTTGATAATCGAAGTTAGTTTGTTCGGATTCTGTCTAAGTAGAAGCATGGTTAGTGTCCATCAGCAGTTGCATTGTTCGCAATTCAGTAGTCGTGTTGTTGCAAAATTCAGCAGTTGCCTTCTAGGATCAGTAGTTGCTTTTTTTTTATTATTATTATATTCAGCAGACGCACTATTCATAACCAGCAGACGCATCCTATTTATTGCGACTGGTTTGCTTGCGACTGGTTTCTATTGCAACTGGTTTCTCTTGCGACTGGTTTGCTTGCGACTGGTTTCTCTTGCGACTGGTTTGCTTGCGACTGGTTTCTCTTGCGACTGGTTTCTCTTGCGACTGGTTTGCTTGCGACTGGTTTCTCCTGCGACTGATTCCAGTGTCTCTTGCGACTAGTTCATACCAACGTCTGCTTCTTAGCGTCGTCTGTTTTAGCACTTTCGAGTCTTTTCCTTAGAGCTGGTTTTCAACCCAAATAACTGTACAATCAGTAGCAATTTTAAAATAAAAATGAGTTTCATGGCAGTGATTCCACCAGATTCCAGTGATCAAATTTTGATCAAGAGCTAGTATATAGCTATTCCAGAAAGAAGTAAAGTTCAGACTTCAGATTTATTGAGGACCCGGTCTTGGTGAAGGGACAGGATTACAGTAGGACCGTAATCCCTTCATGAAAGGGACAGGATTATGGAAATATTGTAATCCCTTCACAGAGAATTACTGATCAGTAGTTATCATGCTTCATGCACGAGGACCAACAGAGAGCCTCTAGTTCATAATTATTCAGTATAAGCAATTCAGATTCGAGTTTTGAATTGTCTTTATTTAGCGAGTTTCAGTTCAATCACCTGCATTATGTATTTGTTATTTCCAGTTTTACTTGTTGAGCCTCTAGGCACACTAGTTTTCTCAATGCAGGTGAGGCATCTCAGGAGCAGGCGGGAGGTGCAAGTTGATTCGGATTGGGGAAATGTGTTTGTCAATGGCTGGCGTCTTCCGCAGAGGCATAGATTTTGTTGTTTTGGATCTTTTGTCACTGTATTAAGATCTGTTATAACAATTGAGAACTTATGTAAAGTCCAGTAGTTGTAACATCGCAATTGCATTATGAATAGAAATCTATTTGTCATCTGTTTTTTTTTTATTTTCCCTTGGCTCCATTATCTTCGTTCCATCTTTCAGTTTATATATTCGAATTTGGTCCTTTCGGATTGGGGAAATGTGTTTGTCAATGGCTGGCGTCTTCCGCAGAGGCATAGATTTTGTTGTTTTGGATCTTTTGTCACTGTATTAAGATCTGTTATAACAATTGAGAACTTATGTAAAGTCCAGTAGTTGTAACATCGCAATTGCATTATGAATAGAAATCTATTTGTCATCTGTTTTTTTTTATTTTCCCTTGGCTCCATTATCTTCGTTCCATCTTTCAGTTTATATATTCGAATTTGGTCCTTCCATTTGTTTTAAATTCTTAATTTTTCCCACTATGTTGACTCCCTTGGGTCTGGGTGTCACAACTTGGTATCAGAGCGACGGTTCTGAGATAAACACATCTTCCCAGTCTGAAACAGCTTTCATCGTCCGCATCTCCTGGTTTGTGAGTTTTATTTTATGTTAAGAGTTCTTTCTCTTTCAATTTCTGATCTTATTGTTGTGGTGGATTTCAGGCTATAGATTAAGATGTCAGGAAGAGGGAGAGGTAGAAGAAGCAACCTAGATGATGAAACAAATCCAGATAGCAATGATCAAATTGCCCAACTCTTAGAACTAATGATAGAGCAATCCACCCGAGGCAACGGCCAATCTTCTAGCAGCAGAGGACCACATTATGATGATTCCCGGGAGAGGTTTCGAAGATAGAAACCGCAGGAGTTTAGTGGTACTACAGAACCGCTGGTTGCTGAGAGCTGGATTAAATCCATGGAAGTAATTTTCGAGTACCCTCAGACTCCAGACTTGGATAGGCCAAGGTGCACCATCTATATGTTAAGGGGTGACGCAATGATCTGGTGGGAGGGAGCGAAGTTGTCTGTAGACTTGGTGAATCTCTCGTGGGAAGAGTTCAAAATAGTATTCTATGAGCAGTATTTTACTGCGGATAAGAGGTCCGAGTTGAAGTGAGAATTCTTGACCTTGAAGCAAGGGAGTTTAACTGTGCAAGAGTACATCCAGAAGTTTGAGAGAGGCTGCTATTTCTTACCTCTTATAGGAAGGGACCCTGAGGAGAAGCTGAGCCACTTCGTGGAAGGGTTGAGACCTACATTCAAGATGAATGTTAGGTTAGCAGGACCCAGATATTATAGGGAAGCAGTAGACAAGGCTCTACGAGTGGAGAAAGATTGGAAAGATGTGGAGCAGAAGAGACAGTAGAGGAGGCAATCTTTCCAGCAGGAAGATCCGAGGCCGCCTAAGAAACAAAATAGTAACCAGCAGTGACCTCAAGAGCTCAAGCCTATTCCAGCCCAACCAATCAGTGCTGTACCAGATGGTAATAGCAAGCCAGTTTGTCCCAAATGTCACAAGAATCACCAGGGAAAGTGCAAAGCTGGTCAAAGTGGATGTTACAGGTGTGGTGCTCAAGGCCACATCTCCAAGTTATGTCCCCAGTCGAGGAAGCTGGTGCCCAGCAGGGCTTATGTCATGACAGCTGAACAAGCTAAACCAGATTCCACGGTGATGACGAGTAAGATTGTGGTTGCTGGTTTGTCTTCCTTTGCCCTGTTAGATTCAGGTGCGACCCATTCCTTTATAGCCGTGGACTTTGCTAAGAAGTTATTGTGTAAACTAGAGAGATTGTCCATAGGCTACTGCGTGACTGTGCCATCAGGAGAGGAGCTGATATCTCGTGACATCTATCGTGACTTAGAGCTGGAACTTCAAGGGCACGTAGTTACTGCCGATTTAATTGTTCTACCCATGCCCGAATTCGAATTGATTTTGGGAATGGATTGGTTGTCAAAATATGGAGTAGTGGTTGACTTTAAGCTTAGGACAGTAGTTGTGAATCTGTCCACAGGATCCCAGATTTCATTTAGATGTGACCACCTTTAGGGAGTTCCTCGTTTAGTTTCAGCCTTGAAGGCGCAACGCTGTTTAAGAAAAGGTGGAGTAGGATTTCTTGTAATTTTATCTTCCCTAGTTGTTTCTAGTAAACCTCGGCTTTCAGGCGTGGGAGTAGTGCATGAGTTTCCTGAGGTTTTTCCAGAGGATATCAGTGGTTTTCCGCCAGACAGGGAGATCGAGTTTGCCATCGACTTAGTGCCTGGGGCAGCTCCAATTTCCGAGCCCCTGTTTTGTTTGTTAAGAAGAATGATGGAAGTTTTAGATTGTGTATAGACTATCGCGAGTTGAATAAGCTCACCATTAAGAATAAGTACCCCTTGCCTAGAATTGAGGAATTGTTTGACCAGTTGAAGGGAGCAGCGGTGTTCTCCAAGATAGACTTAAGATCTGGATATCACCAATTGAAGATTAAAGAGTCCGATGTTTATAAGACGGATTTTAGGACCCGATACGGTCATTACGAGTTTTTGGTGATGCCTTTTGGGTTAACAAATGCTCCATCTATTTTTATGGATTTGATTAATAGAGTTTTCCAGCCCTTTTTGGATCAGTTTGTAATAGTGTTTATAGATGATATCCTAGTTTATTCCAATACCAGCTCCGAACATGCTAGTCAGCTTCGTATAGTGTTGCAAGTTTTGAAGGATAAGAGATTGTTTGCTAAATTCAGCAAATGTGAGTTCTGGCTGGAGAAAGTTGCGTTTTAGGACATATAATTTCAAAGGATGGTTTAGAAGTCGATCCAGCCAAGGTAGAAGCTGTACGATACTGGCCTGTGCCAAGATCAGTTTTAGAAGTGAGGAGCTTTTTGGGACTGGCTGGATATTACAAACGATTCATTCAAGGGTTTTCAAAGACAGAAGTTCCATTAACAACGCTGAATAGGAAGCAAGTTAAATTTGAATGGACTCCCAGCTGTAAGCAGAGTTTTGAGAAGTTGAAGCAAGCGTTGATAGAGGCTCCAGTTTTGACTATGCCTTCTGAACAAGGGAATTTTGTGATGTTCACGGATGCTTCTAAGTTAGGATTAGGAGCTGTTTTGATGCAGAATCAAAAGGTGATAGCTTATGCCTCCAGACAATTGAAGACTCATGAGAGGAACTATCCCACACACGATTTGGAGTTAGCAGCCGTGGTTTTTGCCCTTAAAATCTGGAGACATTATTTGTATGGGGAGAATTCTGAGATATTTACAGACCATAAAAGTTTAAAGTACTTCTTTACCCAAAAAGAGTTAAATATGAGACAGAGAAGGTGGTTAGAGCTGGTTAAAGACTACGACTGCACTATCAGCTACCATCCTGGAAAAGCCAACGTGGTGGCAGATGCTCTTAGCAGAAAATAAGTGGATTAGCCCAGCTTTCGGTTCAGAGACCCTTAGCTTATGAAATAGAAGGTTTTGGGTTAGAGATGGTTCCCAGTTGTAGTAGCGGAGTCCTAGCAGGTTTCTCCATTCGATCTAATTTGTTGGATCAGATTCGAGAGGGTCAACGGCTGGATGATCAGCTGCAGCGGTGGGTTAAACAAGATTTAGAGCGCGGCAGCAATCTCTATACTTCAGAAGAAGGGATTATCAGATTTCAGGGTAGATTGTGGGTTCCTAATGTGAACAATTTGAGGTCAGAGCTGATGACAGAAGCTCACAGCGCTCCATATTCAGTTCATCCAGGGAGCACTAAGATGTATAAGGATCTCCAGCAGCTGTATTGGTGGCCAGGCATGAAACGTGACTTTTCCAGATTTGTTTCAGAGTGCCTTACTTGTTAGCTGGTAAAAGCTGAGCACCAGAGACCAGCTGGGATGCTCAAACCACTACCGATACCAGAGTGGAAGTGGGAGAGTATTGCAATGGATTTTGTAGTGGGTTTACCCAGATCTGTCCAAGGTTACAATTAAATTTGGGTTATAGTAGACCGACTAACCAAATCTGCTCACTTACTACCCGTCAAGACAACTTATGATGTGAGCAAATATGCTGAGTTGTATGTGAAGGAGATAGTCAGACTTCATGGGATTCCAGTTTCCATCGTATCTGACAGAGACCCAAAGTTTACATCAGCTTTCTGGAAGAGCTTACACAGAGCTTTAGGTACCAAGTTAACCTTTAGCACAGCATTTCATCCTCAGACCGATGGTCAATCAGAGAGAGTGATTCAGATCTTAGAGGATTTACTTAGAGCTTGTATCCTCGATTTTCCAGAGAGCTGGGATTCAAAGCTGCCTTTAGTGGAATTCACACAATAGCTTCCAAGCATCCATCGAAATGGCCCCCTACGAAGCTCTCTACGGCAGAAAGTGTAGAACACCCCTGCACTGGGATGAATTAGGGGAACGAGCTGGTTTGGGACCAGACTTAGTAGAGCAGACTTCTAAGATTATTCAGAAAGTGAGAGACCGATTGAAGACTGCTCAAAGCCGGCAAAAGAGTTATGCTGATAACAGACGCCGTGAATTGAGTTTCGAAACTGGAGACCATGTCTTCTTGAGAGTAGCACCGATGAAAGGCGTGATGAGATTTGGGAAGAAAGGTAAGCTAAGCCCAAGGTTCATTGGTCCATTTGAGATACTGGACAAAGTAGGAGCACTGGCTTATAGACTAGCTTTACCCCCACATTTGTCCTCGGTGCACAATGTTTTTCACATATCAGCTTTGAGGAGATATGTTTCCAACCCTATGCATATCTTGAGCCATGAACCAATCCAACTAGCACCAGATTTGAGCTATGAGGAACGACCAGAAAGGATTCTTCAAAGGGAGAATAGAAAGTTAAGAAATTGCAGTATCCCAATGGTAAAGATCCAGTGGTCGAAACAGTCTGAGAGAGAAGCAACTTGGGAAACAGAAGAAGATATGCGTAGTCTCTACCCAGAGATATTTGGTAAGAAAATTTCGAGGACGAAATTTCATTAAGGAGGGTAGAATTGTAGCGCCTCAAAATCCTAAAGAACCACAAGTTGATTAGCCTTTCTTTTCCAAGGGCTGATTCGAGTTTGAGCAATCAGATTCTTTATCTTTTTCAGCTTTAGAGCAATGGTCAGAAGGTCCCGGAAGGATTTCGCCCAAGCACAATTTGATGGAATACAGACTTTGTTCTTTTTGAAAATAAAACAAGGCCTTTGAACAGGTAGTTTTGTTTTTAATTGTGTCAAATTACAAATCAAAATAGTAGTGGGGGAGTTTTTATAAATCTTTTATAAGAAGGACAAGAGTTGGCAAGGCAGCCATGCCTACTCGAGTATTTCCACCTACTACAAATCATTCTCCCTTGTATAAAATGATTTACGTGAGTCTCTGGATTCATTTGGTTGCACTTAAAACTTTTAGTTTCTCAAAAGTTAAGTAGTTTTTCGGTGTGCTTGTGGAGACTTCCAACCGCGATCATCTGCACGTTGCGACCTTCATTCAGGCAAGTAACTTCGATTCTTGCTGTATTGAGAAACATATATTGCTAGTTGTTTCCTTTGTATGCTTCAGTTCAGTTTAGCTTCAGTAATGTTGAGTTCGAGTCATGGATTCACTGCCTTGATACTTTAGTTTTGAGGAAACTCACCAGGAAGTTAACCAGAAATGGTGTACTTTAAATTATACTGATTTGTACAAATTCCAGAGTTCTTGTTTTCTGCAGTTCCATGAAGACTCTGGACATTGAATTTGAACAAATAAACAACGCTGATTCAATCAGGAGCAGGTCCTGATTTGATAAGTGAAGTTAGTTTGTTCGGATTCTGTCTAAGTAGAAGCATGGTTAGTGTCCATCAGCAGTTGCATTGTTCGCAATTCAGTAGTCGTATTGTTGCAAAATTCAGCAGTTGCCTTCTAGGATCAGCAGTTGCTTTTTTTTTATTATTATTATATTCAGCAGACGCACTGTTCATAACCAGCAGACGCATCCTATTTATTGCGACTGGTTTGCTTGCGACTGGTTTCTCTTGCGACTGGTTTCTCTTGCGACTGGTTTGCTTGCGACTGGTTTCTCTTGCGACTAGTTTATCTTGCGACTGGTTCATGTGTCTCTTGCGACTAGTTCATACCAACGTCTGCTTCTTAGCTTCGCCTGTTTTAGCACTTTCGAGTATTTTCCTTAGAGCTGGTTTTCAACCCAAATAACTGTACACTCAGTAGCAATTTTAAAATAAAAATGAGTTTCATGGCAGTGATTCCACCAGATTCCAGTGATCAACTTTCGATCAAGAGCCAGTATATAGCTATTCCAGAAAGAAGTAAAGTTCAGACTTCAGATTTATTGAGGACCCGGTCTTGGTGAAGGGACAGGATTACAGTAGGACCGTAATCCCTTCATGGAAGGGACATGATTATGGAAATATTGTAATCCCTTCACAAAGAATTACTGTTCAGTAGTTATCATGCTTCATGCACGAGGACCAACAGAGAGCCTCTAGTTCACAATTATTTAGTATAAGCCATTCAGATTCGAGCTTTGAATTGTCTTTGTTTAGCGAGTTTCAGTTCAGTCGCCTGCATTATGTATTTGTTATTTCCAGTTTTACTTGTTGAGCCTCTAAGCTCACTAGTTTTCTCAATGCAGGTGAGGCATCTCAGGAGCAGGCGGGTGGTGCTAGTTGATCTAGATTGGGGGAAATGTGTTTGTCAAAGGTCGGCGTCTTCCGCAGAGTCTTAGCTTTTGTTGTTTTGGATCTTTTGTCAATTGTATTAAGATCTGTTGCAACAATTGTGAACTTATGTAAAGTCCAGTAGTTGTAACATCGCAGTTGCATTATGAATAGAAATCTGTTTGTCATCTGTTTTTTTTTTATTTTCCCTTGGCGCCATTAGCTTCGTTCCAACTTTCAGTTTATATATTCGAATTTGGTCCTTCCATTTGTTTTAAATTCTTAATTTTTCCCACTCTGTTGACTCCCTTGGGTCTGGGCGTCACAGTGATAGATTTCCACGGTACTGGGACTCGATATTGCCTCTGGTAGAGTTCACGTAAAACAACATCTTTAAGGCATCAATTGGGATGACTCCTTATGAGGATCTGTACGGGAGGAGATGTAGATCTCCCATGCACTGGGACGAGGTTGGAGAGAGAGTGCTGACTGGGCCGGAGCTAGTGTAGTAGACAGCAAACATAGTTTTGAGGATTCGGGATTAAATGAGGACAGGCCAGAGTCGCCAGAAGAGTTATGCCGATGGTAGAAGATGAGATCTGAAGTTAGCTGTTGGGGATCACGTGTTCATGAGGATATCGCCCATGAAGGGCGTGATGCGCTTTGGCCGGAGGGGCAAGCTCAGTCTGAGGTTTATTTGGTCATTCAAGATTTTGGAGAGGGTCGGTACTTTAGCATATCGAGTAGCACTACCTGTTAAAGTAGGTGCCCAACTAGCCAACTTGTGGCGTGTGGGATCTTGTTGACTCTATGTAAAACGATTTTTATTTATGAAATTCGCACTCTTTTATGGCATTCTTTATCTTCATTATTGTGATTACAATTTTTGGATAAAGACCTTGAATGCACTATAGTGTATGTTAGATGTGATAGTGGATTTGATGGCTATCATGAAACATATCTAATAGTCACTGTGTATTCTAAACATGTTCCTAGTTGATTGGGCCATCCAAAAGAGGATAAGAGCCGCCCGAGCTTGAGACTAGCATCTGCGATGCGATGTACCACGCTTCATTGATAGGGAACATAGTGATGTTCTAAGCATGCAGATGGATAGTGACCTGGTGATCTATCGAAATACCCTCGTTCGGACTTTCCAAGTGGTTATCATTTGTCGAGTGGATTAAAGTCCGAGGTCTTGGTTGTACAAATTAGTCCTTATTACTCAAAACGTCATTGAGACTCTAAATGATAGGTACCTCACTTTGACCCGTTACCGACTCAGTTGGAGTCATCAGGTGGCGGGGTTGGGTGATGTCCCGATGCATGTAGGAGTCGATGCTTCATTGTCGAGTATTCATCTCTCGCCCTTGTGCATGGATATCCTATGCTATATGAGGAGATAATAGTGTGACAAATCTCTGTCCAGAGTACTAGATATGTTTTATGTAAATGGGTTTACCTAGTAACACATGCGATGTCACTATTTGATCTCCAAGATTTATGCATGGTTATTGGATCTCTAGCAACTCTTGATTTACCAATGGTCGTTGATCTGATCGGGATATTTGAGTTGAAAGGACCGTACTGTACGCTAACCATGACCGACTGGTTCTTGCAGGCACTATCAGTGATACCTAGGCGATCATGGGGCGATGTTGCTAGACTCTTTAACATGATTCGATGGGTAAGTCCGAAAATGTGTTTTCGGGGTCACAAATGTTCTGAGCCCACGGCTAGTTGTATCCCTGAACCATTTAGGGTGACACAAGTACTGGTTTCCCAATTCCCGTACGGATATGGTACTCAAAGTGTTGAGTATAGTAGGAGGAAGGCTGGGAGTATGACTTCCTAAAAGTAGGTAAGGGAGTATGACTTGCATATTTAGCTAATGAGAGTAAACCTGTCATATATAGATTTAGTGGTCCGAAAATTTTATTTTGCATCATAATGATTAGTTTTGTAAACTGAGCACATCGGTGATATCTAGAGACCAAAATCGAGGGAGTCGAAACGAATGTTCACAGTTCGACTTGAACCGAATGTTCACAGTTTGAGTTGAAATGAATTTTCACTATTAGATTTGAACCGAATTTTCACTGTTTGAGTTGAACCGAATGTTCACTGTTTGAGTTGAACCGAATGTTCAATCTTTTGTTCAAATCAAACTCTATCCCTCAATCTATAAATATGGCAATGAGGAGACACTTTCGAGAGAGAGAAAGAAAAACACCAAAAGTTATTCAGCAAACTCCTCCCTTCTCCCTTCTTCCCTCGTCGTCACCGTCGCCCGCCGCTACCGTCGGATTTTGTTCCGACCATCTCGGCGAGGAGATTCCGTTCGTGAAATTTTTGTTGGTTTTCTAGTTCAAACCGGTGAAAGAGTTGAGATTCTGCTCGTGGACTGGATTAGGCGTTGATCCAGCCATTCAACCATTGAAGTGCCAATTCCCTCGTGGAATTGGTCGGAGCCAGGTGCCTAGACGCCATCAAGGTACCTTCTGAACATTCTATGAATGTTTTTTATTATTGTATAGGTGTATTGATTGTTCCCGGGCTCAAATTTTTAAATTCTTCCGCTGCGCCCCGGGAGCGGGATCCGGATCCACCGCTGCGCCAACACTACCACCCAGCATATTAGTCATGCATAACGTATTTTATATCTCAATGCTGCGGAAGTACGTCCCAACATCGCATGTGTTGGATTTTGAGCCGCTCCAGTTAGCACCAGACTTATCATTTGAGGAGCGTCCAGTGCAGATCTTGGCTCGCGAGGAGCGCAGGCTCAGAGCGTGGAGTATTCCGATGGTCAAGGTCCTGTGGCAGAATCACTCAGAGGATGAGGCTAACTGGGAGACCGAGGCAGAAATGCGGACACGCTACCCAGAACTGTTCAGTACGTACTCAATTTCGGGGACGAAATTCCTATTAGGGGGGAGAGTTGTAACGCCTTGAAATTCTAATTACGTGAAAACGAGTGCATGACTATGGGAAAAATTATTTTATAACAATTTATGCTATATTATGTGATTTCATGACAGCCTTATTGTTTCATGATATGCATGTATGTTTTTAGTCTGTTTGAGTTCCGGACGCATGGACGAGACTAGGGACGACCGAGATGAAAATTATTTGATATTTTTAAGCCCTTAGATTTTTAAGAGCAAATTTATTATTTTTGAGCAGCAATTTCCGAAAATTGGGGTTTCAATGATTATTATTGAGGGGAACCCGTTTTCACCTATACGGGTTGTTTTAAAGGACTTTCCTACATTTTAAAATTTAGGAGGCCATATATTACGAAAATTTGGAGTTTTAAAGTTTAATTTTGAGTTAAGTTAACATTTTAAGTGAGTGGAGGGTTAGGATAGGAAAATTCCATAATTTTCTTAATTAAACACATTGGAGGAGTCATTTTGGGCGCACTCTAATTTCACAACCCTAGCCCTAGACTCCCTCCTCCCTCTCCTCTCACTTGCACTCCATTCCCCTCTCCCTCAAGCTCGAGATATTTTTTGCAAGTTTTGGTGATTCAAGGTGGTTTTGGTCCCGATCTCGAGTCCCCTGCTTCGATAACTCGCAGATCTTCTTTGTTCTCCATTAAAGGCATGTGATATATTCCCTTTTCCCACCATTTAAGCTATATTAGACTGTTTTTAATGAATGATGGTATGTTTTGCATGTGAATTCATGAGATCTATGTTTGTTGTTTACGGATCACGCACGCATCATGATTTCTGATGCATATTTGCATTGTTCTTGTGATGGCTCGGTCTAGGAAGGTTCATGGGACTATGGCTTGGTTCAAGGAGGTCTAGGGTGGTCTGTAGTGGCCGTGGATGAGAGTCGACGGCTGGTTCATGGCTGAAACAAGGACGGCGCACGTTTTCTCCCTTGGAGCATCACGCGTGCGACTGCATCTTGGTGCGGCTCTGTGCCACCCGAACCCACGGGAATCACGAATTGGGGTAAATAAAAATTTTCAAATAAAAAGAAGGGCTAAAGGATAATTTGTTATAAGATGTATTTCTTATAACTTCAAAAGAAATAGAGAATGCGAAAACAATTCTAATATACACTCAAATGTGCGCCAACTACTGGAAACATTTGCGGAAAAACAGACTTCATTAATAACTGCAATTGCGATTTACAACAGCTGATATTCTATATAAATGTAAAACTGTTGCAACTGATTTAATACAGTGTTTCTAATACAAAATAACATCAACTGAAGACACGGAAAATGCTGGTCTTGACAAACACACGCCGCCCAGCAGCTGATTTCAAGTTTCACCCTCTGTCCGCTCTCCAGCTGTCGCACCTGCACCATTTTAAAAGCTAGTGAGCCTAGGGGCTCAGCAAGTCAAACCTGAATAATAACAAGTTTAAATACGCAGGTGGACTTCTGATCTATACATAAGTTAAAGGAATGTCAATGCATAAACATTTATTTATACATCATTTCTTTCATAAACTGGGAGACAGGGAATAATAGCCCAAATCTCAACATCAATATCTTTTCTTTAGATATATGGCATATAAGCTCCTCATGGTCCATGTTGCACTTTGATCAAAATGACTTCCGATATCAGTTTTAGCATATAGCTCATATGAAAGGACAGTCGACATCTATACAACTGCTCACCCTTCTCCTTGGTGACCGTCAACTATCTATGCCATAATCTTAAAATAAACTTTCTTTAGATATATGGCATATAAGCTCCTCATGGTCCATGTTGCACTTTGATCAAAATGACTTCCGATATCAGTTTTAGCATATAGCTCATATGAAAGGACAGTCGACATCTATACAACTGCTCACCCTTCTCCTTGGTGACCGTCAACTATCTATGCCATAATCTTAAATAAACTTTTGTTCCATTAACATTCTTTCGTAAAACTTTCTTTCTTAAAATCCTCGGGTTCCATCATTTAAAACTCTCGCTTCCATTTTCAAAACTTTACTGAGTATCGAGTTCGACTTTGGAAACGTAACATTGATATGAGACCAGTCGGAAGAGAAACCAGTCGCAAAGAATAGGAACCAGTCGAAAGAATAAAACCAGCCGCAAGGTCTTTGCATTTAAAACAAACATATTTAACTAAACGGCGTCGTTAGCGCGTCAACCAGCTGCAAGGAAAGCACTAAACAACCAGTCGCAAGAAAAGTGCTAACATATATAAAACCAGATACCAGTCGCAAGACTAATACCAGCTGCAATGAACAGTACCAGTCGCAAGACTAATGCCAGCTTCAATGAACAGTACCAGTCGCAAGACTAATACCAGCTGGAATGAACAGTACCAGTCGCAAGACTAATACCAGCTGCAATGAACAGTACCAGTCGCAAGACTAATACCAGCTGCAATGAACAGTACCTGTACTGGAATTTAACAACGAAATGCATCTGCTGGTGAACAGTGCATCTACTGATTTTACGAAAACAACGCAACTGCTAAAATATTACTATGAAATGCAGCTGCTAGAATTTGACTTGATAATTTTAATATCAAAACAACAACTATGCTATCATCCGTTGCCTATCAAACCAGAATTCATACTGATTCAACTAGCAACCACCAATTACACAGTTATCAAATTCTAATATTACAACTACTGAAAGAAGAACATTCATAAATATTCTGGGAATAAACTTGAATCCTCAGTACTTTAAAACATCATAAACTTTCTGGAAAACATTTGGAAGCATCAAAACATCAATTTGAACCCATTTTTCTTTCCTTTTCATGCATAATTCATTTCAAACATGAATTTTAAACATACTGTAACACATATAGGCAAAAAGACTCAGAAACATCGATATATGATTCAAATGGTGAGTCAAAAATCAGCTTTTACTTGTCTTAAACGAAGCTTTGCAATAGCAACCGATTTCTGCAGAATTCTTCTCCTTAAGCAATGCTCGAACTTCTCTGGAAAATATTTTGAAGAACACCGAAGGTTTTTCTTTTCAAATGATAAAGATCTTGCTTTCAAAACAGGTTTTTATATGAAAGGGATTAGTGGCAAGCTACTTGTGAAATCAAGCATGACACACTTTATAAAATTTAGTAAAATTCCCTTCATCTCATTTTAATTTGTAAAACACCAAACCTTTTTCAAAAGAAATCATTTGTCCTTCTTAAAAATACTTCCAATCAATTTAAAACCAGCTCATGTATCGCTCTTGGAGTCATCTGCTGGAACAAGCCGTGACGCATCTTATGTTCTGAAATCAATGAATCAGCAAATACATAACATTTAAAATTTGCCATTTTGGCCCATGAGATTAATAAAATGCATAAATGTGGTTCTATGGATTTTGGGGCGTTACAACTCTACCCTCCTTATTGAAATTTCGTCCTCGAAATTTACGTACCAAATAAATGTGGGTAAAGGGAAAGCATATCAGCTTCTGTCTCCCAAGTTGCTTCTCGCTCCGACTGATTAGACCATTGTATCTTAACCATAGGAATACTACGGTTTCTTAGTTTTCTAATTTCTCGGAGGAGAATTATTTCTGGTACTTTCTTCATAACTTAAATCTGGTGCTAATTGGATTGGTTCATGACTTAGCACATGCGAAGGATTGGGAATATATTTCCTCAAAGCTGATACATGAAAAACATTGTGTACTGCTGCCAGCTGCGGTGGTAGTGCTAAACGATAGGCTAATGTCCCTATCTTTTCCAAAATCTCATATGGTCCAATATACCTTGGACTCAATTTTCCTTTCTTTCCAAATGCATAACTCCTTTCATTGGAGCTATTCTAAAAAATACGTGATCACCTATCTCAAAATTCAGTTCCCTTCTTCGATTATCTGCATAACTTTTCTGTCGGCTTTGAGCAGCTTTCATTCTTTCTCTTATTTTTCTAACAGCTGCTGCTGTTTGCTCCACCTACCCTCCTTATTGAAATTTCGTCCTCGAAATTTACGTACCAAATAAATGTGGGTAAAGGGAAAGCATATCAGCTTCTGTCTCCCAAGTTGCTTCTCGCTCCGACTGATTAGACCATTGTATCTTAACCATAGGAATACTACGGTTTCTTAGTTTTCTAATTTCTCGGAGGAGAATTCTTTCTGGTCTTTCTTCATAACTTAAATCTGGTGCTAATTGGATTGGTTCATGACTTAGCACATGCGAAGGATTGGGAATATATTTCCTCAAAGATGATATATGGAAAACATTGTGCACTGCTGACAGCTGCGGTGGTAGTGCTAATCGATAGGCTAAAGTTCCTATCTTCTCCAAAATTTAATATGGTCCAATATACCTTGGACTCAAGTTTCCTTTCTTTCCAAAACGCATAACTCCTTTCATTGGAGCTATTCTCAAAAATACGTGATCACCTATCTCAAAATTCAGTTCCCTTCTTCGATTATCTGCATAATTTTTCTGTCGGCTTTGAGCAGCTTTCATTCTTTCTCTTATTTTTCTAACAGCTGCTGCTGTATTCTCCACAACATCTGGTCCTAAACCAGCTCTTTCACCAACTTCATCCCAATGAAGTGGTGTTCTACACTTTCGGCCATACAGAGCTTCATATGGAGCCATTTGAATCGAAGCTTGGAAACTATTATTGTAGGCAAACTCTACCACTGGAAATTTCAAATCCCAACTTCCTGAGAAATCTACAATACAAGCTCTAAGCAAATCTTCTAAAATCTGAATCACCCTTTCTGATTGTCCATCAGTCTGGGGGTGAAACACAGTGCTGAACGTCAACTTTGTACCCATAGCTTTATGCAAACTTTTCCAAAAAGCTGATGTAAATTTAGGATCTCTGTCATACAATAGAAACTGGGACACCATGTAGCCTCACTATTTCCTTAACATATAATTCTGCGTATCTTCTCACCTCATATGTTGTTTTAACTGGTAAGAAATGAGCAGACTTAGTGAGTCTATCAATTATAACCCAGATGGAGTTATATCCTTGAGCAGTCCCTGGTAATCCAGTCACAAAAGCCATTGCTATACATTCTCACTTCCATTCTGGAATAGGCAGTGGTTTCAATAATCTAGCTGATCGCTGATGTTCAGCCTTCACCAGCTGACACGTCAAACATTCAGCTACAAATCTAGCAACATCCCTCTTCATTCCTGGCCACCAATACAAATGCTGGAGGTCCTTGTACATTTTCGTACTTCCTGAATGTACTGAATATGGAGCTGTATGAGCTTCTTTCAAAAGATCAGCTCTTAAATCATCTATTTGAGGTACCCAGATTCTGCCCAAATACCTAACAATTCCATCTTCTGAAAAATAGAGGCTACTGCCGCTTTCTTTATCTTGTTTAACCCATTTCTTCAATTGTTCATCTTGCAGCTGACCTTCTCGAATTTGGTCTAACAAATTTGATCTTACTGAGAGGTCTGCTAAAATCATATTACTACTGTTGCTGGACACTATCTCGAGTCCAAACCTTTCAATATCAGCTGCCAACGGCTTCTGGACAATCAGCTGCGCAAGTCCTAATGATTTCCTGCTTAGAGCATCAACTACCACATTGCCTTTCCTGGGTGATAACTGATAGTACAATCATAATCTTTAACCAGCTCCAACCATCACCTCTGCCTCATATTCAATACTTTCTGGGTAAAGAAGTATTAAAAACTCTTGTAATCTGTAAATATTTCACACTTGTCCCCATAGAGATAATGTCTCCATACCTTAAGGGCAAAGACAACAGATGCTAGTTCTAAGTCATGCGTTGGGTAATTCTTCTCGTGATCCTTCAGCTGTCTAGATGCATATGAAATTACTTTATGATCCTGCATCAACACAGCTCCTAGTCCCATCTTTGATGCATCGGTGTAGATTACAAATTTTCCTTGATCAGTTGGCATCGTTAACACAGGTGCTTCAATCAATGGTTGCTTCAATTTGTCGAAACTATTTTGACATTCAACTGTCCAGTTATACTTCACCTGTTTTCTTGTTAACGTAGTCAAGGGAACATCAATCTTAGAGAATCCTTGGATAAATCGCCTATAATATCCAGCTAAACCCAAGAAACTCCTTATCTCTGCAACATTCTTTGGTACTGGACAGTCGCGAACAGCTTCTACTTTGGCTGGGTCAACTTCTATTCCATCTTTAGAGATTATATGACCTAAGAATGATACTTTCTCCATCCAGAAATCACATTTGCTAAATTTTGCAAACAATTTCTTATCTTTCAAAATCTGGAGTACGATTCTTAAATGTTGAACGTGCTCATGTCGTGTCCTAGAATACACTGATGGTATCCAGACCTCATGTCTATCTTAGAAAATACTACTGACCCTCTCAACTGGTCGAACAGATCTTCTATCCTAGGTAATGGATACTTATTCTTAATTGTGAATTTATTCAGCTCTCGATAATCTATACATAACCTCATACTTCCATCCTTTTTCTTAACAAATAAAACAGGGCTCCCCAAGGGGAAGTACTTGGTCTAATAAACCCCTTTTCCAACAGATCTTGTATTTGTTCTTTCAGTTCTTTCATTTCTGATGGAGCTAATCGATAGGGTGGTCTAGATACTGGAGCAGCTCCTGGAATTAGATCAATCAAAAATTCCAACTCCCTGTCTGGTGGTAATCCCTGGATATCTTCTGGAAAAACTTCAGGGAACTCTTTTACTACCTCTACGGCTGACAGCTGGGGTCTATCAGTCGCTACTAAGGATGATATAATTGAAGGGACTTTATTAACATGTTTGGCTAAAAACTGGAATGACTTTCCTGCTGGTGGGTTAATCTTGACTGTTCGTAGCTTAAAGTCAATTACTAGCCACCCCATACTTAGTTAGCCAATCTATTCCCAAAATTAAAAAATTCTGGCATCGGCAATACGATTAAATCAGCAGTAATCTGATGCCCTTGAAGTTTAAGTTCTAAACTCCTAAACAATTCATGAGAAACCAGCTTCTCTCCTGATGGTACCGATACACAATAGCCTATCAATACTCGCTCTGGCTGAATGGGCAATTTCTTAACAAACTCAGCAGAAATGAATGAGTGTGTAGCTCCTGAATCTATTAAAGCCAGAGAAGGAAATCCAACTATCGAAATTTCACCTGTGATTACTGTCGAATCTGGATGGGCTTGTTCAGCTGTCATTACATAGGCTCTGCTAGTCACCAGTTGCTTGAGCTTTGGACAATTTTTCAAAATATGTTCGGGCATTCCACATTTATAGCAGACGTTTTGTCCAAGTCTGAATTGCCCCAGATGATTCTTGTGGCACTTAAGACATTCTGTTCTATTATTACCAGCAGGAACAGAGCTAATAGGTTGAATCAACAGAGGATTTTTCTCTTGAGGCCTCTGCTGGTTCTTGTTTTGCTTCTTGAACGGCCTCTGGTCCTTCTGCTGAAAGGCTTGTCGCTTCTGTTGCCTTTCCTCATCAACATCTTTCCAATCTCTTTCAATTTGCAGGGCTCTATCCACTGCTTCTCTATAGATTCATGGCACAGATAGCCTAACATTCATTTTGAACATCGGCTTCAATACTTCCACGAAGTGACTCAGTTTCTCTTCTGGGTCACTTCCTATCAATGGCACAAAATAGCACCCTCTTTCAAAGTTCCGCACATATTCCTGTACGGTTGTGAAGTATTGCTCAAAGAATACTTGTTTGAAATCTTCCCATGTGAGATTCAGCAGATCCACAGACAACTTGGATCCTTCCCACCAAATCATCGCATCTTCCCTCAACATGTAGATAGCGCACCTTGGCCTATCCAAATAAGACATTTGGAGATACTCGAAGATAACCTCCATGGATTTAATCCAGCTCTCTGCAACTAGTAGATCAGTAGTACCACTAAATTCCTTGGGTTTCTGTCGTCTGAACTTCTCTTGGGGATCATCATTGCTTGGTCCCCTGTTGCTGCTTGATTGGCCATTTGCTCTGTTATTTTGTTCTACTAGTAGCCTTAACAGTTGTGTGATATTAGCATTATTATCACTATCAGTTTCTTCTAAAGGAATACTTCGTCTAGTTTTTCCTCTTCCTGTCATTCTATATTCTATAGCCCGTAATCCACCACATACATATATCAGATCATGCTAAATAATTTAAAGACAGTGCTCTGAAAATAAACTCACAACTTAGAGGAACAGACGATGAACTTTGATCCAGCTGATGGTGCGTGTGTTTATCTCAGGAACGTTGCTCTGATACCATGTTGTGCCACCCGAACCCACGGGAATCACGAATTGGGGTAAATAAAAATTTTCAAATAAAAAGAAGGGCTAAAGGAAAATTTGTTATAAGCTGTATTTCTTATAACTTCAAAAGAAATAGAGAATGGCGGAAAAACAAACTTCATTAATAACTGCAATTGCGATTTACTGTAGGCGACAATGGCGGATCCGGATCTCGTTTCCCGGGGGTGCAGCGGAAGTTAAAATTTGCCCCGGGATACGTTCAATACATCAATACAATTCAATAATCATACATAGGATGTTTATCAAATCGTTACCTTGCTGGCGTCTAGGCGCCTGGCTCCAACCAGAATCACAGGGAAACTGGCTCTTGAATTGTAGGCGGCGGTAGATCTTCCTAATCAGGTCCACGACCGGAATCAAGATTCCTCCGTCAATCTGCACTAGAAGATCTGACGGATTCTGGCACGGATGGAAACTCCTCGTCACGGTGATCGAAACAAGTCCGATCACGTAGGTGGCGACGCACGGCGACGGCACGGGGCGGCGCAAGGCGGCGGCGGCCGGCGGCGATGTGAGGGAGAGGAGTGGGCGGCCGAGAGAGGGTGGCAAGGGTTTTGTGAGAGTAAAGTTATTTTATGAAGCCCTAGACCAAGTCTAGTTATAATTAAGTGATGGGCTTGTACCGGCCCAATGGACTTGGGTCAAGCCCAGGTCCATATGAACATTCGGTTCAATCCTATCACTACGGCTTCATTATAATTCCGATCGACGATCAGATCGGACCGATCGACTCAGTTTCCAAAACTGAATATTATGATCCGAAAAACAGTTTTTCAGATCACCTAGTCCAAAATAGCAGTTTAGCCCCTCAACTTTTGGGAAACCGCAATTTTACCCTTGTTGACTTTTAGGAAGTCGCGCTCCCTTAAATCCTCTTCCTATGCTCAACACATTGAGCTCAGTTTCCGTGCGGGAATCATGAATCCAGTACTTGTGTGACCCTCAATGGTTCAGGGATACAGCTAGCCGTGGGCCCACAACCATTTTGACTCCGAAATCACAATTTCGGACTTGCCCATCGGATCATGGTAAAGCGCCTAACAACATCGCCCCATGATCCCTTAGGTATCACTGATAGTGCCTGCAAGAACCATTTGGTCGTGGTTAGCGTACAGTACGGTCCTTTCAACACATATATCCCGATCAGATCAACGATCATTGGTAAATCGAGAGTCGCTAGAGATCCGATAGCTATGCATACATCTTGGAGATCGAATAGTGACATCGAGTGTAACTAGGTAAACCCATTTACCTAAAACACATCCAGTACTCTGGACAGAGATTTATACACTGTTATCCCCTCAGATAGCATAGGATATCCACGCATAAAAGCGAGCGGTGAATCCTCGACAACGAAGCATCGACTCCTACATGCATCGGGACCTCACCCAATCCCGCCGCCTAATGACTCCAAGTGAGTCGGCAAATGGGTAAAAGTGAGGCGCCTGTCATGTAGAGCCTCATGTGTTTCGAGTAGTGAGGACTAATCAGTACAACCAAGACCTCAGACTTATCCACTCGACAAATGGTAACCACTTGGAAAGTCCGAACGAGGGTAGTTTGATAGATCACCAGGTCACTATCCATCTGCATGCTCAGAACATCACAATGCTCCCTACCAATAAAACATGGTACTTCGCATCGCAGATGCTAGTCTCAAGCTCGGGCGGCCTTATCCTCATTTTGACGGCCCAATCGACTAGGAACGAATTCAGAATACACAGTGACTATTAGATGTGTTTCATGATAGCCATCATATCCACTATCACATCTAACATACACTATGGTGCATTCTAGGTCTTTATCCAACACAATTGTTAACATTATATAGCATAACGAAAATAAATAATTCCATAAATAAATGCGTATTTCATAAATAAAGATTGTCATATACAAGAGTCTATAAAACCCACACGCCATATGTTGGCTAGTTGGGCATCTACTCTAACAATCTCTCACTTGCCCTATAGCCAACTACTCATCAGACGCAGTCCCATTGTTTCGCGATGTTTTTCAAACAACGGTCCTGGCAAGGGCTTCGTAAGTGGATTAGCAATGTTGTCTACAGAGGCAACTCTCTCAACTGCTATGTCACCTCTAGCCACAATATCCCGGATTATGTGGTATTTCCTCAGTATATGTTTGGATCTTTGGTGAGACCTAGGCTCCTTTGCTTGCGCAACGACACCCGTGTTGTCGTAGTACACCGGGACTGGACCAACTCCATCAGGGATGACGCCCAACTATTGGACAAAATTCCTTATCCAAACCACCTCCTTAGCATCAGCTGATGCTGCAATGTACTCAGCCTCAGTGGTTGAATCCGCGATGGTGTCTTGCTTGGAACTCTTCCAAGAGACAGCACCACCATTGAGCATGAATACAAATCTAGAGGTAGACTTCGAATCATCCACGTCACATTGGAAGCTAGAATCAGTGTAGCCTTCCAATTTCAGTTCACCACCCCCATAGACCATGAACATATTCTTAGTCCTTCACAAGTACTTAAGAATATCCTTCACAGCCTTCCAATGCAATTGGCCGGGGTTGGCCTGGTAGCGGCTCATGACACTCAGAGCATATGCAACATCCGGTCTAGTTGAGATCATGCCATACATAATACTACCTATTGCCGAGGCATATGGCACACGTGTCATACTCTCTATCTCCTCATCAGTCTTCGGACACATAGACTTAGATAGAGTGACCCCGTGGCTCATAGGTAGGTGTCCTCTCTTGGACTCTTCCATAGAGAACCTCTTAAGTATGGTATCGATGTAGGTGGCTTGGATGAGTCCAAGCATCCATTTCGATCTATCCCGATAGATCTGTATTCCAAGAATATAGGATGCTTCACCCATTTCCTTCATCGAGAATCTACTAGACAACCAGACTTTAGTTGACTGTAGCATTCCTACATCATTCCCAATGAGTAGAATGTCATCAACGTAAAGTATAAGGAATGTCACAGCGCTTTTAACTACCTTCTTATATACACATGGCTCATCGGGATTCTTGATGAAACCAAATTCCTTAATTGTTTCATCGAATCTCAGGTTCCAACT
>KV010735.1:1644-24436 GCA_001598015.1 Dorcoceras hygrometricum | reverse complement strand
CAATCCATATATCCCGATCAGATCAACGACCATTGATAAATCGAGAGTCGCTATAGATCCGATAGCTATGCATACATCTTGGAGATCGAATAGTGACATCGCGAGTGTAACTAGGTAAACCCATTTACCTAAAACACTTCTAGTACTCTGGCCAGAGATTTATACACTATTATCCCCTCAGATAGCATAGGATATCCACGCATGTAAGCGAGCGTTGAATCCTCGACAACGAAGCATCGACTCCTACATGCATCGGGATCTCACCCAATCCCGCCGCCTAATGACCCCAAGTGAGTCGGAAAACGGGTCAAAGTGAGACGCCTATCATGTAGAGTCTCAATGACGTTTCGAGTCTTGAGGACTAATCAGTACAACCAAGACCTCGGACTTATCCACTCGACAAATGGTAACCACTTGGAAAATCCGAACGAGGGTAGTTCGATAGATCACCAGGTCACTATCTATCTGCATGCTCAGAACATCACAATGTTCCCTACCAATGAAACATGGTACTTCGCATCACAGATACTAGTCTCAGGCTCGGGCGGCCTTATCCTCATTTTTACGGCCCAATCGACTAGGAACATGTTCAGAATACACAGTGACTATTAGATGTGTTTCATAATAGCCGTCATACCCACTGTCACATCTAACATACACTATAGTGAATTCTAGGTCTTTACTCAACGTAATTGTTAATCATTATACAACACAATGAAAGTAAAGAATGCCATAAATAAATGCGAATATCATATATAAATATCGTTTCATACAAGAGTCTATGAACCCACACGCCACAAGTTGGCTAGTTGGGCATCTACTCTAACACAAAGCACATCGACATCAGGCATCATTTTATAAGGGATCATGTACTCAAGAAGGACGTCAAGTTGGAGTATGTGTCGACTGACCAGCAAGTAGCTGACATCTTCACAAATTCTCTACCAGACGCTAAGTTTTCTTATTTTAGAAACATGTTGGGTCTCTTAGAATTGCCTCGATTTGTCTGTGCGCTAACAATTGCAGGTTGAACAGCTTTCTGTGTTTATCAGATCTGAGTCTACTGTTCAGGGGGAACACCATGGATTTTCAGATCTGGTAAAATTTCATACTTGGTAAGTCTCAGCTTTAGGGGGAACGAGAGATCTGAATTAATAAGTGCTGAGTCAACTGAATATGTGAGATCTGGATACACTCAGATGTCATGTATACACAGTTGATGCTTATCCATGATCAGATCCCGTAATATCCCTTCTGGTACATGAAAACAGATTCCTAAGGTTGTGCCGTGTTAAACATTTGGCGCCAGTTATCTATTTTACCTTTTCACCCTCACGGTTAAAATTCAAAATCCTTTTAAAATCTTTTCGAAATCATTTCGCAATATTGTCAAAATCTTTTCAAATTATAATCACGCCAACGGATGATTGACACGTGTTGTCATCATACGAAACGTCACATCCACATTCTCTCACCATTTTTACATTACGCCGTTTCTTTACTCAGTTATCTTTCTTTGCGCAAATTACTTTCAAGCTTTCGTGCATTTCTGCTCTCTTGTGTTCTCTATTTGTAGACTATTATCTCTCAGGAATTTTCCAGTTCAACCTACTCTCTGAAGTGGCTTCCATATTCATTACCAACGCTCTACAAGTGAACTTTGAATCTGTGTTGGGTATCTCCGACAACGGTGAACATGTTCTGAGCCCTAGAGGCCACTGATCTATGAGGTTTTCTAGGTTGTCCCTCTGTGTTGTATGAGCAAGAACTAGAACAGTTCTTTGATAAAGCTATTGTCCAAGATGGTGATATTACTTGTGCTGTCTCCGGGAAGTATGTCGCAATTTATGAGGATAGGTTTGCCGGGGTTTTCAATCTGCCCACTGATGGTCTCACCGATTTGTCTGAAGTGCCGAATCATTTGGTATTGCAGGCAAGGACTGTGTTTTCTAAGTCTGAGAAGCTGTTCAGTATTGGTGTAAGAAGAGACTACTAAGGTATGAGTTCCGGTTGTTGAATGACATTTTGGCCAAATCAATTACTGTAAAGGCTGGATCTTTCGACGCCGTCACCCATGAGAGGTTTTTGATGATGACGGCTATTCACTTTGGGGTCAAGATTAACTGGAGCAAGATTCTATTTGAGGTTTTGAAGGAGATGGCTGACAGAACCATTAAAAGAGCCAAGGGTTTTGCGGCTCAAATATGTGTTTTGTTGAAAAGAGACCCAGCCGTATATCTAGGAGAGGCGAAGACCTTCCCTCCCCTGAAAATTCTTTCTGAAAAGACTAAAAACACATATGTTGCCACAAATAAGACCATTGATGCTCGTGGCGAATCAGATGAGCCCCATGTGGATAAAGTAGAGAAACCAATTTCAGTTGTGAACCCTCCTACTCGAACGGGTTCTGATGATTCCAATGTTGAGAAGGAACAAGCTGTGGAAGAAATCATTGAAAAATAACAAGAGGCATCTACTGCCGATGATGTTGATCAGATTATTGCTCTGATTGTTACAGATACTGCTGAAATGGAAACAGAGGAGATGTTTGTGGAAACTGATGCTGGGAAATCAGATGAGACTGCTGAGGCTACTGGAACAGATGTCGTGATGGGGAAAACAGATATTGAGGAACCAGTGGTGCAGAGATCTGATGAGACAGCTACTGAGGAATCTGCACAACCTAGTAAGACAATTGAAACAGATGCTGTAGCAAGGTCTGAAGATATAACAGTGGAGATCTCTGAGCGCTCGACTGCTGTGACTAATGAGGAAACAATGTCTATCGAGGATCTCTTACAATAGATTCCGGGTGATGCCTTGTTGCCATTTGTTCTTGCTGCAGAACCAACAAGAATAAAATTTAGCAATGGCATCTCAATTCCAGGAGTTGCAGACGGAGACTTGTACAAGGCAAGTCTCCCTAAGATTGCTTTAGCTTATAAGGGGAAGGCGCCCCTTGTCGAGGCAGGCATAGTTAAAGGGCATCCGGCCCGAGAGATGGTTCAATTAATTTTTGGCGATATTGAATTTCTTATCCAATTGAGGGAACAAGTGATAGATGAAGTTTCTGCATTCTTTAATTCTTCAGTCTTAGACGCTTAACGGTTCTGACATCTCTTACAGATATTTATATAAAATAAGAGAGATTTTTAACTTGGGCTGAGACAGACTCCATTCAGATTGATCTTCAACGAAGACTGTATATAGTTGCAAAGTACAGAGAACTTTTGCTGCGGAAATTTTTGGAGTCACATAGAGCAAATTTCAGTTTTGGACAAACTTGGTCAGCCATGGCACTTAAAATTATCGATTTCTTATCCATTGCTCATAATACTGCTGTGAAAGAGTTGCTGCTGCAGAAGCAAGGACACGTGCTACAGTGGAAAAGGCCGTGTTGCTCAATGTTGTTTGAAGGTGTTTTTGATCGCGGCTTCTACATTCCCAGAAATCATAAAACCATTTTTTAATCATGTTGGATTCGACTTTTGAGATTAATTGGAGGCTCTTGGATGGTGGAAGATGGATATGACAGATAGGTATATGATTATCAGAACCCGGTTTCTCAGCTCTGGGAGAAATTGCCTGAGCAAATTACGTTAAACACTCTGGCACCTATTTGCCTTTTCTTTGAGCCAGTTCAGCGTTTGAGTACTTTCACATCGCCTGTTGTTAAATCTTGGGATTGGCACAGAGTATGTACAGAAGTTTTACAGTATTCGATGTTTGGGTGTTTGACACGAGTTAGCAGTTCTAATTTCTGTACAGATATCGTTCCGATTGGACCAGTTATGGGGGATTTCAGCATTCCACGAAGAGTTGTAAATTTTGTTTCTTACCGTATACAGATTATAGATTCAGTTCTTCCAGAACCCAGTGTACAGGCCACACCAGTTGTAGATATTGCATCAGTTCCTACAGATTTTTCTAGTCTTTCTCCGAGAAATTCAGATCTCTCACCATCTACTGATTCCTCCATGCATTTTGATTCAGCAGACATTCCTTTGGGCACTGACACTGCTATTGAACAGATACTCTTGCCTACTGCTGTTGCTCCTTCTCCTACGTATATCAATGAACAGTTTGCACAACTACGAGCCTCTATTTCTCAACTGTCCATCAAGCAGCTGTGAACACAAAGAAAAATTGGAGATCTCCAGAATGCTATCTTTTCAAAGATTGATACTCATGAGAAAGCTGCTGCCGAGGCTCGTATTGAACAAGGCCAAACATTTCGAGGCCTTATTAAAAATCTTCGGCAGGGAGTTCAAACTGAAACAGCTGCCTTATCGATTGAAATGAATGAATTTAAGAAGGCTGTTTGCGCTCAAAATGCCTTTTTCGTGACTGATTTGGCAGCTCTTCGTAAGGAAGTCAAGGATCTCAAAGTTGATTATCTAATGATTTCAACGATAAATTGGCTGTTATTCGCAATGATCTACTAGAGTTCGTGTGGAAACACAGGGCAATTAGCTTCCCTTGGTACTAATCTTGCTGAACTCATAGCCTTTGTCACTAAGGGCCGTGATGACAAAAAGGGGGAAGTGGGAAGCAGCCATGGCCGAGGTCAGCCTCCTCCTGGAGATGGTGGTGGTAGCAGTAGCAGGAGTGAGCCTTCGCGAAAAAGAGGAAGCAGTGGATCTAGGCAGAAAAGTTGGAGATACTGGCTAAATTAATAGATCTGAATATGGATTGTTACGAGTTTCTAGTTTCTCAGTTCTTGTACAAATCTTTTGTACCGTGATTCTTATTGAATATATATAAACAGACTTGGAGAAATTTATTGTTGTCTCTTTTAAGTCAAAGCTGCTAAGTTTTGTCATCACCAAAAAGGCGAAAATTTTAAGATAAAATTTATAAGTTTTGGTGATAACAAAATAATACTGAGAAATGATCTTAAGTATTCGCAGAAGACAAGTGTAGGGAACTTTTCAGATCTCGTGACGTCATGCTATTAAGTTGCAGTCTTTAAGTTTCGTGAGTTCTGAGTTAAGCGTTGACATCTGAGTTGACTTTTTGGGAATTAATCAGAACTGAGCAGAGTTAAGTATTCAGAGATTCAGATTTCTGTTATCAGGTTGATCTTTCGAATCAGATTTGGTTATTTGGATCAGTTGAGTATTCGGGTCAGTTAATTCAGATATCGGGACAGTTGTGCAGACTTGAGGTCTTTTAGACTTGATTCAGAAGCTACAGTAAGAGATCTGTTGTTAGAGCAAAGTTTATTCAGACTTGATTCAGAGGCTTTAGTAACAGATTGTGCTATATTGATTAAGATGGTATAATTCAGTTTCGAGTATTTCAGTTGTGAACAGTATCAACTTAGTTACTTCAGATCTCAGTGTTTCAGTTTAAATTGTATAAAAGGCTGGAATTAAGGAGACAAGATCAGAGCTATTTTGGGTAAAATTGCACAGTGCGCAGAATGCTTGATACGATGATTACCCGCTTTGGAATATAAGTCAATTTAGCCCTGACGAGCGCAGTTTACCTTTTGTATGGAATTAATGGAGCATTAAATGCTATGATACGATGAATATATGCAACAGAGCTTATCTATACTGGCTACATTTAATCACCGTTGAAGACAAAGAGTATAAAAGGCTGAAGAATTCAAATGAAGAAGCTCTCTCCGTCTTCTGTGTCTTCTGCTCCTCTTCAATATCAGTGATTTACAACGATCATTCTTTGTCATAAAAAAGCTCTCAAACACTTACGGGAACTTTTCATTGCAAAAACATTCTAATTCCAGTATTACAACTCGAAGAACAGTCATGTTTATCCTTCATAGTTTTAACCTTCGAGTTATCTTCTGGTTTACATTTGTAAACAGTTCTTGTTGATAAAAGAACCAGAAGATCTATAGTACTCAATAGCATCGTATTGTCATTGTAATATTTATCTTTGAGTCTGTAAAAGACTTGCTGTGTGAAGCAGTCTTGTAAATCACATTGATTGTATTCAGCAGTCATATCTGCTTGTAGTTGAAGTTGCTAGGAGTTCATCTTGAGTGAGACTTGGTGACTGGCTGTAGACAGAAGCTGTGTGCATCAAATCTCTTCTAGTGGAACCTTCCTGCAAAGGAAGAAGGGGAGACGTAGGATTTGATATCCGAACTTCCATAAACAAATTCTGAACCTTGCACTCTTACTTTACATTATCGCACTTACATTTATATTGTTCACTGGTTGATCAACTTCTTTCCGCACATCTATTGTTAGTCCAGAAATCAGATTTCGAACTGAGATACCTCAGATCTGGTAACTCAAATCTGAGTTAATCAAGGCGCTTGTAAAATTACTTTTAAAGGTTTCGAAAATTTAAAATACTAAGAGTTCATTCAACCCCCACCCCTTCTGAACTCCTAAGGTTGTTTTCGATCCATATTGATCCTATCACTTTCTATTGGGCCTCTTATCAGATCTGGTCCTTCTTCTGTCTGTGGACCTTCTATTATCCTTCTTGAATCTATCATCTTTCTTCTTGTCGTCCTTCTTGGGCCTGTTGCAATCAGCTGCGAAATGCCCTAGTCGACCACAGTTATAACAGTTCAAATCAGTAGATATCTTTTCAGATTTGTTATAATTGAAAGAAGGGTTATAGGATTTTCTCATGAATTTCCCAAATTTCATGACGAAGGGGGACATGGCGTCGTTGCTCAGTTGTTCTGCAGACTTGCTAGTGCTAGGTGAGCATTGTTCTGAAGTAGTTGCTGCAAGAGCTTTTGTCGGTTGAGAAGTTGGCGGTCCAGCCTCAGATCTGGTCTCCAGCTCAAACTCGTAGGCTTTGAGATTAGCAAACAAATCATGCAGTTCAAGCTTGTTCAGATCTTTGGACTCCCTCATTGCCATTGTCTTGACATCCCATTCTCTCGGCAGCGCTCTCATCACCTTGAGAGCCAACTCTCTGTTATTGTACTCTTTTCCCAAACTGGTAAGCTCTATCACCACAGCACTGAATCTCTCATCAAACTCTTCCAAGGTTCACCTTCTCGCTTCTTAATGGACTCGTACTTCTGCTGAGCAACAGTCAACTTGTTCTCCTTGGTTTCATCATTTCCTTCGCAAATCTATGTTAACTTTTCCCAAATCTCCTTGGCAGTAGCACAGGTCTTGATCTTGCTAAACATATTATTGTCCAGCGTCTTATAGAGAATATCCTTCGCCACATTATCTAGATTGCCTCTTTCTTGTCCTCAGGTGTATATTCCATTCTTGTCTTTTCAATCCACTGAGCAGCACCAGCTGTGATGGCCATTGTCGTATTAGCCTTCATTATCTTCATGGGTCCATCTGTAATGACGTACACATGTCATCGTCTTGCACGGCTAAATGTGCTTGCATCCTTATCTTCCAGGTCATCGTACTCCTCCTTAGAAAACATAGGAATTTTGTTGTGAGAAAACAAAATTTTTCAAAATATAAAAGCGCAAAGATAATAATGTTCAATTACTGAGATGCACCAGCTCTGATACCAATTGATAAGATCAATGGAATCGAAAATATAGTTAAAGTTAGCTTAGGAGTTCAGAAGGGTGGTTGAATGAACTCCTATCGATTTTTTATTTTCGAAACCTTAAAACAGTTTTACAAGCCTTTGCTTAACTCAGATCTGAGTGACCAGATCTAAGGCTCTCAGTCTAAAGCGGTTTTCTCGACTAACAAATATTGTGGTGAAAGAATTCGATTAAACAGTGAACAATTGTGTAAAATAAATACAATGAAATAAGTAAAAATGTGCAAGGTTCAGAATTTGAATTTTAGTTAAAACAAAGGATCCGATTGGCTTGTAGGAATTGTTTAGACATCTACTGTAATTGCATTCCTGCTAACTGGAAATTTAGCTCTTAAATGATAAAAAGCTAAACAATTACATAAATGAAATCTGAAACTCGATTAATCAAGAGTTGAATATAATAGCATTGTAATCCCTCAATCTCATATCTTTCTAGTTTGTGGCTTCTAAAAGATCTGGTCACTACAATTTGTTTGTGGAAGTTCGGATCTTAAAATCCTACGTATCGTAAATCTACCAGATCTAAATCCTTGGAAATAACTGTTCTTATCTGAATTCCATTCCCGTAATGACAAATAGTAACTGAAAATACTTTAAATGAATGCTGCTCAAAACTATTCCGTTCTCATCTGATAAGCTCGGATCTGAAGTATTCCTTCTAAACCAATGTAACTGGATCTGTTACCATAACCTCTGAATCAAATCTGATACCTTCTGATCTGAAGCCCTTAACCCGATAACTGAAATACTTGACCCCATATCTGAATAACCCGAATACTAAAATCTGAAATACTCAGATCTGAAATTTCCCGTTGAATATTCTTTGCTCTTATCTGATCTGAGAACTTATCCTGATAGCTTAAATCTGATAACAGCTTTTCCCGAATACTAACGGTCCAGATCTGAAAATACTTCCTTCTCTTCTGCGACTACTTAACATCCAAATCTTAGACTTAATTTCAGTTCTTAGTCTTCTTTTTGTTATCACCAAAACTTATAAATTTATCTTAACATTGTGCAAACCCCATCTCAAGCCATGTAATTTTATGAGAAAGAGCAGCCTTGAGTTCGTCGACACTGTCCCTATGTCAGGCCTCGTGCACAAACACAGAGTTAAATCAAGCAAACACATAGTGGAAGCAATAAAATAGTGGCTAAAATTTTGCTTGGCCTGACTGAAAAGATTACATAATTTAAAATAGTACAATACTCAAAATATCCCAACTTAATAAAACAACTCAGTACAACAGTACAACATTTAACAGATACAAGCACTATAGAAAGTAACTGAAATACAATAAAGCAAAGGACATCCCCCGGCTAACAGTGCTTATACATATATGTTATACGCTAACTGGGACAGTCTAACCACCTCCTGGGGCACCTCCAGCTGGGTCTACTCCACGAATAGCAGAGTAACCATGATAACCTGAAAACACATACACAGTCAAACAACACCAGCCCCATAGGGACATGGGGTCAAACCCCAGTACGAAAAGCAACTGAAAACAGCTATTAGATAGAAACAGATAAAATGCAAATGCTATGCAGGAGATCAAGGCTACAACCGAACACAGGGAGCCAAAGAATTTCAAGGACAGCTCAACAATTGAAATCCGAACAGAAGACGGTGGCCACAATGTGTGTGAGTATATGGGTGCTACCCACTCATCTCAACACACGGTACCAGGTGCATTATCAATGCTCAACCTGCTGTTGCCCAACACATGAGATGTGGGAGCTACCCACTCCGCTCACGGTGGCTAATAGTCCCAGCAGGGAGATGAAGGACGGGAGTTACCCGCGCGCCTCTACAAGCACCCTGGCACGCTCAATTCAGCAAGCAAGATACGGCTACAAGAGATATGATAACAGCATGGAATAGATGCGTGTATGCAGTGCAACAAAATTCAACAGATAACAAGACAATATACACGGAATCACCAAAACAGCAAGCATGAGCACATATCCATGCCAAATCTCAATGCTGTAAGCAAGCTCACATCCGTACCTCAAGTCTTTTGTGCAACAATTACTACAACGGGGTCCCGAGCAATACAGATCTCACACCTGTTACGCCAAATAAAAACACTAGCTCAGGGACAGTAGCACAGAACATAACAAATTGGGACTACAAGCTCAACCCAAGTCTGTCCTACCCTTCTAACACAATAGAAGGATCTAAACAAAGCACAAGGTAGGATCTGAACACTTACCCCAACAAGCTAGGACGGAACGCTAACAGACTACACAAGGGAGATGTCTTCGCACACCTCACCAGCTTCAAGCAAACGTTCAAGAGCAACGTCAAATGAAGCGTCTCAGCAAGAGGAGTCCCACGCTACACTCTCACTTCAATCGGAGCTGTCTACCGTCGGCAAGTGGAGAGATAAGGTTCAGTGAACATAGCTAGGGTAAGGAAGATGTCTTCGCACACCTCACCAGCTTCAAGCAAACGTTCAAGAGCAACGTCAAATGAAGCGTCTCAGCAAGAGGAGTCCCACGCTACACTCTCACTTCAATCGGAGCTGTCTACCGTCGGCAAGTGGAGAAGATAAGGTTCAGTGAAAAATAGCTAGGGTATTGCGACACAGTTATCTCACGGGAAATATTCTAAGTGTCAGGAACAATAATGGATAAAGGTCAAAGCTCTCTATAATACTCAAATCTGCCCAAGACCGCTGAACAGATCTCACCGACAAGTTAAATCTCAAAGCTGATATTCCCGTTAGGTCCAGATCTCGCAACAGATCTAACCCTACGCCAAAGCAGATCTCTACTAATACAAAAGACGTCGCACAAGTCCTTTCTCGCAACTGGACACATCACCCTCTACTCAGATCTGAATCGCTAGCGAAAACGAATTCTGAAACTCCAAAACGACGTCGCTTCCTAACACTCAGGTCTCTCTCAAATCTGAAGACCAAAGCTGACACACCGAGCTTCGCTCGCTAAGCCAAAACGCTGTCGTTCCAATTAATCCAAACGACGTAGTTTTGCTACTCGCTACAAACAAGCTAGCGTACTCTCTTCTGCTCAGCGACAACAGATCTCGCTACGACTGCTGAACACGATCACTCAGCGGTGACCAATACCACATCTGAACAGATCCCGCAACAAAACTCTAACTCTCCAGGTCTGTTCTAAGGACTTAAACAAAACCCGATAGCCTCTCCAAGCATATCGACTCAAAGCTGGTCATCCGAACTTGTTCGCTCAAATCTAAATCCAGCAAAACCCGATTCATTAACTCAATTAATCCTTCTGAACTTTTGGGTCTCACATCTCTCCCCCACTAAAACAGGATTTCATCCTCGAAATCAATCAACTCCGAATCAAGAGTTCAAGATAACTGGGGAAAAGAACTTAAGCAAACATTTACCGAGAAATTACAAAGAACCAACTACTGGAATCTGCTCCAACACTCACTCAAACAGATGCGGCCACTCACGCTGCATCTTCTCTTCCAGTTACCAAGTAGCTTCCTCTCTACCATGTTTTCTCCACCGAACCATTACTAAGGGAATGGTCTTATTTCTTAGCTGTTTCTCTTTGCTATCCAAGATCTGTATTCCACGTAACTCAAAATCCGATCTAACTCCACCACGTCAGTTCTCAACACATGCGAGGGATCTGGATCATACTTCCTCAACATCGAAACATGAAACACATCATTTAAAGAGGACAAATCTGGTGGCAACAGCAAATGATATGCCAAAGGGCCAATCCTCTCAGCTATCTCATAAGGACCAACATAACGAGGAGCCAACTTTCCCTTGAGACCAAATCTCATCACACTGCGGAAAGGATAAACCTTAAGGAAAACTAGATCACCAACCTCAAATTCTAAAGGCCTACGCCTCTTATTCGCATAACTAGCTTGGCGATCTTGTGCAGCTTTCATTCTCTGGCGAATCAAATCCACTTGATCTCTCATCTGCTGCACAAACTATGGAGAAGACATCTGCTTCTCCCCCACTTCTTCCCAACATATCGGCGATCTGCACTTTCTGCCATACAAAGCCTCAAATGGCGCCATTCCAATCGTGACCTGATAGCTGTTATTATAGGAAAAATCAACCAAAGACAACGAATCTTGCTAGCTACCACTAAAGTCCATCACAACAGCTCTCAACATATCCTCTAAAATCTGGATAGTCCTCTCAGATTGGCCATCTGTCTGGGGGTGATACGCTGTACTCATCGCCAATCTGGTACCCAAAGCTGTTTGCAAACTCTTCCAAAACCTGGAAGTAAATCTAGGATCACGATCTGAAACAATCGAACTGGCACACCATGCAACCGCACCACAAAATATACATACAGCTTTGCCATCTTCTTCAACGAATAAGTCATGTTGTAGGGAATGAAGTGCGCAGACTTAGACAATCTGTCTATCACAAACCCAAACTGCATCACAACCTCTGTTGGAACGAGGCAAATGCGTGAAAACATCCATAGATATGTGCTCCCAATTCCATTGAGGCACCTCTAAGCTTTGCAACAAACCACCAGGTCTCATCCTCTCAGCCTTGACTTGCTGACAATTCAGACAATGGGCTACGAAGTCAGCGACATCATTTTTCAAACCGGCCCACCAGTAATGGTGCTTCAAGGCATGATACATCTTCCTTGCACCAGGATGGACACTGTATCTACTGCAATGCGCTTCTCGCAAGATCTCATCCTTCAAGTCAATCAGGTTTGGCACAACCAGCCTGCCACGAAACCTCAAAAACCCATCTGATGAAATAGAGTAATCCTCCAATTGACCAGCTCTCACCTTAAGCTTCAACTCATGAATGGATCGATCAGTCCTATGAGTTGCTTTAATGCTAGCAACAACCTGTGGCTCAACTTGAAAAGTAGACACCACAACATAATCCTTAGCTGGGTAATATCGCCAACCAGTAGTGCTTAGATGCTCATGGACCTTCGAAATCGGCATCGAAGCCAGCATCGCCACTTGAGCCTTTCTTCTCAATGAATCAGCAACTACATTCACCTTCGCAGGCTGATATTTGATCTCACAATCAAAATCTTTAAGCAGCTCCATCCATCTACGCTGTCTCATGTTCAAATCTGACTGAGAAAACAGATACTGAAGGCTCTTGTGGTCAGAGTACACCACAAATTGCTCATCATACAGGTAGTGACGCCAAATCTTCAAGGAAAACACCACTGCTGCTAACTCCAAATCATGAACTGGGTAACAAGTATCATGCGGTTTCGCTAACACAGGCGCAGTAGTTAGCTTCTCTTTGAGCAACATAAAACTATTCTCGCATTGCTCAGTCCACACAAACCTCTTGTCTTTCTGAGTCAACTGCGTCATTGGCTTATCTATACTAGAGAATACCTCTATAAAGCGCCGATAGTAGCCAGTCAAACCCAAGAAACTACGAATCTCAGCAACATTCTTGGGACGCTCCCAGTTAATCACAGCCTCAACCTTACTGGGACCCACAGAAATACCATCGACTGAAATCACATGACCCAGAAACACAACTCGGTCTAACCAAAACTCGCACTTGGAGAACTTAGCATACAACTGCGAGTCTCGAAGTGTCTGAAGAACCAACCTCAAATACTCTTTTTGCTGCATCGGAGTCTTAGAGTACACCAAAATTTCATCAATAAATACAATCACAAACTGATCGATGAACTCTCTAAAGACTATATTCATCAAGTACATGAAAACTGCAGGAGCATTCGTCAAACCAAAAGGCATAACTAGAAACTCATAATTCCCATACCTTGTACGAAACGCAGTCTTCTCAACATCCTGCTCTCGGATGCGCAACTGATTGTACCCTGAAAGAATATCGATCTTAGAAAACACAGCCGAACCCTGAAGCTGATCAAACAAATCATCGATCCTAGGCAAAGGGAACTTATTCTTCACTGTCGCCTTGTTCAACCGCCTAAAGTCGATACACATTCTCATCGACCCGTCCTTTTTCTTAACAAACAAGATAGGCGCTCCCCACGGGGACATGCTAGGCCTAATAAAACCCTTCTCCAGCGAATCACTAAGCTGAACCTTAAGCTCCCTCAACTCAGCAGGCGCTAAATGATATGGAGCACGTGAAATCGGTGATGTACCAGGTACCAACTCAATGCTGAAATCTATCTCCCTTCTCGGAGGAAATCCAGGAATCTCCTCCGAAAACACATCCGGGATATGTCGAACCATGGGAACCCTCCGAATCTCTACGCTCAAAGAAGAAGAAGAAGACGCATCTAAGGCATAGATCATAAAACCATCTTTCTCTAGCGACAACAGGCTAAAAATCTCCATCACAGAGACTAAAGGAATCTTCGACTGGGAATCATGGCCATAGAAATTCCATTTCTCGCCAGACTGGGGCTAAATCGCACAACGCCATGGAAACAATCCACAGTGGCCCTATAGCTAGACAACACATCCATTCCCACTATACAATCGAAATCCCACATCACTAGCCTGATTAGGTTGGCTAACAACACACTCTCGCCAAACCTAAGAATACCATTCAACAAAATCTCCTGGGAGAACAAGCTCACGCCGACAGGATCGCAACAGATACAACACCATACAAAGATGTGGTATGCAAACCATTATCAACCACAAATGCATCAACAACAAACGAATGTGATGCTCCTGTATCAAACAACACACGCGCAGGAAAATAAAAAACAAAGCAAGTAACTGCGATCAATCCTCCTCCTGGAGTGGCCTCCGCTTGCTCCATAGTCATGGCATTCACTTGGGCAAATTGAGGTCCTGAAAAGTGAGGATGGGAAGACTGTCCAAATCGCGAAGGACCAGACTGCTGAAACGGACTAAACTGAGGCTCCCCGTAACCTCTGCTTCTGGGCTAGAAAGAAGAACGACCTCTAGACGATCCACCTCGACCCTACGGTGGGGCGGCTGTATGCTGCGATCCAGACAAAGGACACACTCTAGCAAAGTGCCCATATTGTCCACAGACGTTACACGAACCTTGACCTTGGAGCTACTGCCACTGCTCGAACTCCCCGAGCCAGAAGACTAGAACCAGACTTCTTCTTAAACTGATGACCACGAGGCCTAAACCTCTGGTGTCCGGGCTGTTGGGCAACCTGCTGCTGGGGTGGCTGAGACGACTGCACTGACTGGGAAGGTTTCACCCCCAAAACCATGGGACGACTACCTTGCACCCCTTGCGGCCTAACACACGATCGACGGTTCTGCAGTCCTTCCTCAATGTCTATATCCCTGTCCACCGCTTCTGCATAACTCGTCGGTGAACCCTACAACACAAAAGAATACAGCTCTTCATTGACGCCCCTCCATGAACTTGTTCCTCTTCGCCTTCTCTCGGCCAGCAACATGCGGAACATACGCAAGAAGAGAAGAGAATCTTCGGGCATACTCTCCCACGGACATAGAACCCTGAACCTAGGTTATCAAACTCTCGCTCCCTGGCGTTCACAAAAGATTTCGGAGCGTACTCCTGACGAAAGGCAGTACAAAAGCTACTCCATGAAATCCCTACTCGTGTCTCCTCTAGAGTCCTAGAAGCACCTCTCCACCAACGCTCGGCACTTCTCCTCAACTGAAACGTATCTAAACTCAGCCTACGCTCATCATAATACCTGACACGATCGAACAACCGGTAATATGCTGCAACCAGGACTCAACATCGGAACTAGGCTCATGGCCATTGAACGTTTGAGGATTCATCCGCTGAAACCTCGCCATCACTAGTTCTATATCGTCCACCCGGGCTGCCAACTCATCTACCTCCAAGTAAATCTATCTACACGTCCGCGACGAGGAACACTATGCTGCGCTTCCTCATTCTGACCTTCGGACTCTTCCTGAAACTGCCCTCTACCTCTACCACTACGTCTAGGCGGCATCTACGAAGGCACTAAGAGGGTAAGGTCACATAGCAACAGATATATCACACAACAAATAAATCACATAATCATGCACATGCAACAAGCAACACTGTGCCTAGATTCAAGTGTGATCAAAGAAATCAAGCTTATCCCAGCTTAAGCTCTGATACCAAAAATGTCAGGCCCCGTGCACAAAAAAAGAGTTAAACCACGCAAACACATAGCGAAAGCAATAAAATTTGCTTGGCCTGACTGAAAGATTACATAATTTAAAATAGTACAATACTCAAAATATCCCAACTTTATAAAATCACTCAGTACAACAGTACAGCATTTAACAGATACAAGCACTACAGAAAGTAACTGAAATACAATAAAGCACATGACATACCCTGGATAACAGTGCTTATACATATATGCTATACGCTAACTGGGACACCCTAACCACCTCCTGGGACACCTCCAGCTGGGTCTACTCCACGACCAGCAAATTAACCATGATAACCTGAAAACACACACACAGGCAAAAAACACCAGCCCCAGAGGGACATGGGGTCAAACCCCAGTACGGAGAGAAACTGAAAACAACAGTTAGATAGAAAAAGATAAAATGCAAATGCTATGCATGAGATCAAGGCTACAACCGAACACAGGGAGCCAAAGGATTTCAAGGACAGCTCAACAACTGAAATCCGAACAGATGACGGTGGCAACAATGTGTGTGAGTATATGGGAGCTACCCACTCGCCTCAAACACGGTACCAGGTGCATTATCAATGCTCAACCTGCTGTTGCCCAACACATGAGATGTGGGAGCTATCCACTCCGTTCACGGTGGCTAAAAGTCCCAGCAGGGAGATGTGGACGGGAGTTACCCACGCGCCTCTACAAGCGCCTTGGCACGCTCAATTCAGCAAGCAAGATACGGCTACAAGAGATCTGATAACAGCATGGAATAGATGCATGTATGCAGTGCAACAAAATGCAACAGATAACAAGACAATATACACGGCATCACCAAAACAGCAAGCATGAGCACATATCCATGCCAAATCTCAACGCTGTAAGCAAGCTCACATCCGTACCCCAAGTCTTCTGTGCAACAATTACTATAATGGGATCACGAGCAATACAGATCTCACACCTGCTACGCCAAATACAAACACTAGCTCAGGGAAAGTAGCACAGAACATAACGAATTGGGACTACAAGCTCAACCCAAGTCTGTCCTACCCTTATAACACAATAGAAGGCTCTAAACAAATCACAAGGTAGGATCTGAACACTTACCCCAACAAGCTAGGATGGAACGCTAACAGACTACACAAGGGAGATGTCTTCGCACACCTCACCAGCTTCAAGCAAACGTTCAAGAGCAACGTCAAACGAAGCGTCTCAGCAAGATGAGTCCAACACTACCACTCTCACTTAAATCGGAGCTGTCTATCATCGGCAATTGGAGAATATAAGGTTCGGTGAACAGTAGCTAGGGTATTGTGACAGAGTTATCTCACAGGAAATATTCTAAGTGTCGGGAACAATAATGGACAAAGGTCAAAGCTCTCTATAAATACTCAAATCTGCCCAAGACCGCTGAACAGATCTCACCGACAACTTAAATCTCAAAGCTGATATTCCCGCTAGGTCCAGATCTCGCAACAGATATCACCCTACGCCAAAGCAGATCTCTACTAATGCAAACGACGTCGCACAAGTCCTTTATCGCAACTGGACACGTCACCCGCTACTCAGATCTGAATCGCTAGTGAAAACGAAGTCTGAAACTCCAAAACGGCATCGCTTCCTAACACTCAGGTCTCTCTCAAATCTAAAGACCAAAGCTGACACACTGAGCTTCGCTCGCTAAGCCAAAATGCTGTCGTTCCAATAAATCCAAACGATGTAGTTTTGCTACTAGCTACACAACAAGCTAGCGTACTTTCTTCTGCTCAGCGACAACAGATCTCACTACGACTTTTCAACCGATAACTGAAATCTGATTAAACTATCCCCAAAGCTTCTGGATTTGAAATTACTTAAAGATGTTAGCTAGTATGACTGACTGTCCATATCTGGTTTCTAAAATTAAGTTCTTATCTTGTTTTTGTTATCACCAAAATTTATAAATTTTATCTTAACTATTTCCCCCTTTTTGGTGATGACAAAACTTAGCAGCCTTAAGACTTAGATAGAGAAAAAATTAAATTGATCCAAGTCTGCTGAGATATTATACGAAACTTTGTTAAGTACAAAATATTCGTACAACAAGAACTGAAAACTGTTTATTTTCTCCTAGCCAGTATCCCATGCCTCTTCCAGATCCTCTGTGAGATCCACCACTTCTGTAATACCTTTAACTCGAATATTCGATCCTACTACCTCCGCCAGGTCTTCTTCCTGCATTACCAGAACCAATAGTTTTTGATGTGCTTGCACACGGAATTCCATCAGTTCATGCGAAAGGGAATCTTGCCGGTCTTGGATCCTCTTCAATTTATCATCATAGGCCTGAGACAAAGTAATCTGCTGAGATTGTAGCTTTTGTTGAGATGCCAGAATATCAAGGGACAGGGCAGCCTTTTGAAGCTGAACTTCTTGTCGAACATGGCCAAACAGACCTCGATACGTCCTGTCCTGTTGGTCTAAAATCTCGGTAAACTGCTGCTCAAGGCTTCTGATGTGTAATAGAAGCACATCCTTGAGCTTTCTGCATCATCCCTTTTCTGCACACCCTCAGCTTGAATCTGATTGACTGAAGCTCGGAGCTGTGCCAAGGGCTCTGTGAAATCTTGCGAGGTAACAGCAGCAAGCATCAAGATCTGGTCGACACCCAAAGGAATATCATCGGTAGTGAAGAACATACGAGAGTCAGTATAAATATTCGGATTTGGAGAAATCAAGGCTATATCTAGGTGGCGCCAAGAAGAACTATCATTCGGAGAGATCGGATCTGGTTCGCTAGAACTAGAATAACTCGAATCCACGGTAATTATCTGTGCATCTGGACCACGGCAAAAAACTCCAACAAAATCTGCCAGATCTACTGCTACATCAACCACTGACCCAACTGCAACGATATCTCTACAAGAATTATGCGAACTGACTGGCTGCAGGTGTCCAAAAAGATTAAACTGCAAAATATATGTACACACTCAGAACCAACCCCAAGTTTTGACCAAAGGTGGTGAAAAAAATTGACTTTGAACTGGCTCGATGAAGGCGCAGATCGGGGCAAAATTGCTTACAGACAATTCGTGAGACACCAACTCCTTGCAAAAATAGGATGGTCAGCACATGAGTACCACAGATCTGGCCCCTCTATCGGGGTCCACAAACCATTTATTTTGATCATATTTCTGCTCCAGCAGACAGATCTGGTGTTTTTATTTGATCGGGCAATAATAGCTCCACGATCTACATGCTCCCCTTCAAACAATCTAGAGGAAGTCGGGCGCATCCACTCCATATGATGTGCTCTCTTTTGCTTCTGTAGTTGTGCCAGTGATGTCTGGTGAGCATTAGAGAGCATATCGATGATCTGAAGAGCCATAGCTGTCCAGGGTTGACCGAATATAAAGTTCTCACGATGTGCCTCCACAAATTTTCTCAAAAGAATCTCCCTATACTTGGCTATTATATACATTCGCCTCGGCCCACGTTAACATCTGTTCTTCCTTGGCAACAATAGCTTTTACTGAACCAAGAACTGCTAATCTGCTCAAACTGAAGGAATGAAAGAATGAGACCACATCTTCTATCACCTTTTCTCTAAGCTGTACAAGACAATCGATATCGGCACAAATCAAATTGAACATCTCTTTGGCTGGATGCCTTTGATGTCATCCTTTTCAACAAGAGGCGCCTTCCCCTTGTCGGATATATCAATCTGAGGGAGACTGTCCTTGTACCAATCCCCTTCGCTAACTCCCGGAATCTCAATGCCAAGTCCGAATTTTATCCTTATAATCTCTACAGTAGTCACGGATGCCAACATCATGTCCTCTGGGATCTGCTTTAGAATATCCTCGAGGGACATCGACTCTTCATCAGTCTGAGATGGTTTTTTTGTTTTTATTTGATCGGGCAATAATTGCTCCACGATCTACATGCTCCCCTTCAAACAATCTAGAGGAAGTCGGGCACATCCACTCCATATGATGTGCTCTATTTTGCTTCTGTAGTTGTGCCAGTGATGTCTGGTAATCATTAGAGAGCATATCGATGATCTGAAGAGCCATAGCTGTCCAGGGTTTACCGAATATAAAGTTCTCACGATGTGCCTCCACAAATTTTCTCAAAAGAATCTCCCTATACTTGGCTATTATATACATTCGCCTCTGAACAACCGTCTCAAGAGAATTTTGTCTCGGCCCACGTTAACATCTGTTCTTCCTTGGCAACAATAGCTTTTACTGAACCAAGAACTGCTAATCTGCTCAAACTGAAGGAATGAAAGAATGAGACCACATCTTCTATCACCTTTTCTCTAAGCTGTACAAGACAATCGATATCGGCACAAATCAAACTGAACATCTCTTTGGCTGGATGCCCTTTGATGTCATCCTTTTCAACAAGAGGCGCCTTCCCCTTGTCGGATATATCAATCTGAGGGAGACTGGCGTTGTACCAATCCCCTTCGCTAACTCCCGGAATCTCAATGCCAAGTCCGAATTTTATCCTTATAATCTCTACAGTAGTCACGGATGCCAACATCATGTCCTCTGGGATCTGCTTTAGAATATCCTCGAGGGACATCGACTCTTCATCAGTCTGAGATGGTTTTTTAGTAAGTGCCAGAGCCTTGCTCAAGGACTCTGCTTCTTCAGAGTCGGTCATCGTCGCAACACTCTTAGCCAGACTCAAATACTCAGTAGCCATTGGCTCAATACCCATCACCTCAGCAGCTGCTGTAAGCTCAATTATCTTACTTGGTTGCTTAGATCCAGACATGTCGTCATCCTCCCAAGATTTCAAAGTCTCTTTGAGAAACTGTTTCGGTGCAGTAAAAGATGCCATTTTCCTAGCAATTTCATTTTCAGCTCCATCAAGATTATCATCCTCATCATTGACAGCATTCGAGCGCGTAGTGACCTCAACTATCATATCATCAGATCTGGTTAACGATGGTTCCTCCATATCTGTTTCCATCTGCTCTGTTTCAGAGATAACTTGATCAATATTTTTATCCACGTCATCAGCAGATGGATTTGCCCTCTGTTTCTCTACAGCATCCACCACAGCTAGTTCTTTCTCAACAATTTCATCATCAGAATCCGCTGACATCTTCAACTTCCTCTTCGGTGCTTTCCGTTTTGGAGCAGGAGGGGTCACAACTGATATCATTTGAATAGGCACAGCCCCTTGCGCTACTGTCACCAGCGCCAAATCCTTAGCTGCGGGAGCAGCTCTTCCCACGGTGGTTCTCTTCTTCTTTACAACTGTTGACAGTAGTTGCAGGTCTCTTCCTAGACACTGCCTTCTTTTTCTCCGTTGGTTTCTCCACCGCTGGCTCATCCTCATTGTGAGACCCGAAATTTAGAAAAGATTAATTCGTGGAATTAATCAGATTTTAAGAATTCAGATTTGTATAGAGATCTGATCAAATAGGAGAAATCTGCTAGTGCTAGTACTGTTTAGAAGTCTGCCAGCGTGTTTTAGTAGTGAGTCCAAAACATCGTCGTTTAGATTAGTTGGTACGACGTCGTTTTGGCCTAGCGCTAGTGAGAGATCTGCTGACGTAAGAGGGTCTGTTGAATGTGGCGCAGGCATGATGCGACTCCGTTTCACGGGAGCAGATGTCTTGGGGAAAGTCTGTTTGTTACTGTCAACAGATGTCAAAGCGAGTCAACGTTCCTGTAGTTGAGCGTTCGCGTCAGGTGTTGGTATATCAGCTGTTGCATTTTGGTAGGAAGCAGTAGCAATGTTGACGTGGATTTCAGATCTTGTACTGTAGCGTGAGGCAGAAACTACGTCGTTTAGTTAAGTTGGAACGACAGCGTTTTGAGTGGAGCGCTTTGTATCAGCTGCTGGTTATATTAGGCATCTACTGTTGAGAGATCTGATGCGTTTTTTTATTCAGCTGCTGGTTTTTGAATCAGCTGTTGGTAGCGAGGTGACGTGTCCCTTTGCGACGTCGTTTTGTTTAGTTTTTTGCTGTTTAGCGATAGGACTCTGCTGGTGTGAGATTTCAGCAGTTGGTTGGGAATATTAGTTGTGACAACTGATTTTGTCGGTGGATCTGTTCCTGCTGCTACCAGCTGTTGAGTAGTGTATTTATTAGAAGACTTGGTCTTCGATTTGGCATGCGATCCCATACTTAGAATATTTTCCCCGATTATCGTTCTCTGTCGCGAACCCTAAGCACTGTTCACCGTAGCTTTTCTCCGTCGATTCCCATCGTTTCCCGTCTCTGTTTTGAGCAAGACCGGTGGCGCTGCACTCCTTGAGAGTTGCTCTTTCGATTGATACCACTTTTGGAAGCTGTGGTAGGCTGGAAGTAGGATCGTGAAGCAGCACCAGTAGCCGTGCGTTCGCTGTTTCAGGTAGATCTTCGATTAATTGATAAGATCTTACCATAGGCTTTGATTTGAGTTCTCTGTTGAGTTAGGAAGGTAGGATTATCGCTGGATGAGTGTAGCTCCCAGTTTGTGATTCTGTGTTAGCGTCCCTGAGAATTATGTGTGTTGTTTAGCAAGTTGCAGACCAGATTTCTCGGGACCCCGTTTGTAGTAATTATTGCACAGAATATCGAGGTACGGATTTGAGCTTGTTATAGCTTAGGATTGCTGTGGGGTTTAATGTGAGATTGCTGGTATGCTTGCTGTATGTTCTGGTTGATCGACTGTTGCATACATGCATTAATTCACGTCATTTAAGATCTCTGTTGTATCGTACCTTGTTGTATTGTTGCTGTTCTGTTCTTACCAGGATGCGAGGGCGAGCTGCAATACCGCACTCTCATCTCCCTGCTGGGATCTGTTAGCCCTCATGCGCCGAGTGGTTAACTACCACAGTTCATGAGTTGGGCAAGGGAGGGTTGAGTTGTTTGATGCATCTGGTGTTAGAGTAGAGGCCCAACTAGCTAACTTGTGGCGTGTGGGTCTTATAGACTCTTGTATATGACAATCTTTATTTATGAAATACGCATTTATTTATGGCATTCTTTATTTTCATTATGTTATATAATGTTAACAATTGTGTTGGATAAAGACCTAGAATGCACCATAGTGTATGTTAGATGTAATAGTGGATATGATGGCTATCATGAAACACATCTAATAGTCACTGTGTATTCTGAATTCGTTCCTAGTCGATTGGGCCGTCAAAATGAGGATAAGGCCGCCCGAGCTTGAGACTAGCATCTGCGATGTGAAGTACCATGTTTCATTGGTAGGGAACATTGTGATGT
>KV010734.1:2484-13344 GCA_001598015.1 Dorcoceras hygrometricum | reverse complement strand
GTCGCAAGCTACAGTATGTTCAGCAGTGAGCTACAGTTGCATCAGCAGTTGTAAAGAAAGAATATTGAACCAGCTGTAGCGCGAAGAAAAGATGGATTCAGCAGTTGAAAAGATGAATCAGCAGTAAACAGAAGAACGATTCAGCAGAAGAATGATTCAGCAGTAAGTTGCTTCAGATGTTGAAGAAATCAGCCGTTGCAAGCATTCAGTTGACTAATCAGTAGTCAACTGCTGAGCTTAATCAGCTGATGGGATAATTAGCTGTTGGTATAGATCAGCTGCTGGAACATAGTTCAAATGTTGAAAACGACAAAAAGCCTGCAAAAGAAAGGACACAAGGACAACTCACTGTCGGTACTTCAAGGAACATCTTTCTACGGGAAGAACTTGTGTCCAATGGATTGAATTTGAACAGAGGCTATTTAAGGGAGAAGATTTGAAGGAAGAAGATGATGATTTTCGTGAGAATTCAAAGGAACAAAAAGGGAATAAAAACAGAGATTAAGAAGTCGACCGCCATTAGAGAGGAGCGTACTACGAGTGTCGACTGCTGAGTCTAAATCAGCTTTTGTAGAAGCATTTTCCCAGTGTGTGATTTTTATTCATTTGAGAGTTGAGCTATACACTGTAAAATCACACACACAGAGATTCATTCACATTCATGAGAGTTGAGCGAAATTGTATAGTGAATGAATCTCAAACCCAATGCAAAATCAGATTCCGTCCAAGCACGACGACGTTAAACTCTGTGTTTGTAGCCTTTCTCACATAGGCGTAAAACAAGTGAGTGACAGCCGAGGGCTGGTGAAGTCTAGGAGTTCTCGCAGCTGCTGGTTGCGGGATCGGGTCTTTACACGATGTGTAGATCAAATCTTCTAGTGGAACCTTCCGAGGAGGAAAAAGGGGAGACGTAGGATATTGAAGTCCGAACTTCCATTAACAAACAGCTGGTCCATTTCTTTAAGCTTTACGCATATGCATTTTACATTTAGCACTCACGCAATTGAAGTCCGAACTTCCATTAACAAACAGCTGGTCCATTTCTTTAAGCTTTACGCATATGCATTTTACATTTAGCACTCACGCATACACCATTGCACACACAGTAAGTCGAACAGATTTCTGTTTACAGAAATCTGTTTGCAACATTTTAAAATTATCAGGATTCAGTTCTGGTGTTTTCCGCATGATTATATTTCATACCAGATCTGTCTCCGGTGCTCTGTTTTAATGTTCAAGAACCCAAGGTATTGCACCTCATAATAGCAGGGCAAAAATTTAATTTTTGACAGTAGCGCTTGTTAACATTAAATTTCCTAATTTTCGGTCCTAACAGTGTGTTTGCTAATGGTTTTAATGAGGTGTCTTAATGGACAAAGAGAACAAGCAAGTAACATAGTGGATCTTGACGAGAACAATAGAGCCAAGCTGGTTAAGGAAGGTCAGCTCGAACTAAAGAAGACCAGCTCGTAGAAGAGAAAACCGGATCGGTAGATCTGGTCAAGCTGGATGCTTATGAGAGAGATGGAAGAAGAAATGCGGAGGCTGGAGTATGTGATCGTCAACAATGTCGCCGCCTATGATGACAGAAGATCACATGCCGTCCGATACCAAAGGAATCGTGGAATAAGATTCCTGTGGTGAAAGAGGTAACCAGCCGGAAAGAAAACCAGTTGGGAAATAATCTCAGAGTCCAGCGATGAACAAGAGCAGCTGAGTACAAGAACATAACAAGAGCAGCTGGTGAACAAGAGCATATGAGAAGAGAAGAAGAGAGCTTTGGCCATCTTAGTGTAATGAACAAGCCAGTTCGAAGCAGAACAGAAACAAGATGGCAAGCTGGTTAAGGTCAAATCAGTTTAGGTAGCACATCAGCAGAGGCTATCAAATCTACGAGTAAAGCGATTTGAATACAAGACTATACGATTATTGATTTTCAGTATTCAAATCGATTTACTTGTGTTTTATTCTCAAGTACAGTTCCCACGTGCTTAAAGTGAGGAAAAGCCTGCAACGCATTAAAAGACAAAGGATGCAAAGTACAACAATGTCAAAAGACTTTTCAACGGCTACAACTTTGTGTCCAACGGACAAATCTGCATAGGGCTATATATATGAAGAGCAAAGCACAAGCAGAGCATGCGCGCATGATGGAAAACAGAGAGAATAGACGTGCACAAAGTGGAGAGAGTGTTGTGCAAGTGCAGAACATTAAACAGAATAATGCACAACACACAGCAGTGCTAGTCGGAAGTTTGAAAGTTATGTGGAAGCTGGTGTGCAAGGTGGTTCAGTGCATTAGGTGTGAGCTAATGCACTGATTGAAATCTTTAAAGGATAATCAAGTCTACAGCACAAGCTCAGGGTAGACATTGACAAACCAGCTTGGACAGGAGCGATTCCTAGTGTGTGAGATTTTATCTTTGAGAGATTGAGCGCACATTATAAATCTCACACACGATTCACTCATATATTTGAGAATTGAGCGAAACAGAAAAATGAATGAATCAAACAAAAACTATCCTTGTAGTCTTTGGACAGAGACGTTAAACAAGTCTATGTAGCCTTTCTCACTGAGGTGTTAAACAAGTTATTGTTAGACACACGGCTTACGGGCTGGTGAGCATAGGTGCTAGGAGTTCTTGCAGTCGAGGGCAGTCGAATCAGGTTGCAGCGGGAGTCGCTGTAATCAAAGTTTTCTAGTGGATCATTCCCGTTGCGGAAGAAGGGGTAGGAGATTCAGCTCCGAACTTCCATAAACAAATTTCAGCGTATATATTTATAGCTTTCTGCATTTAACATACATGCACTACATATTTTGAAATATCGTATGTTTAGAAAACATTAACAATCTTTAGATTATCAGAGTTCAGTTTGAGTTGTTTCCGCATGATTTATCTCATAACTCAATATATATCTCGATACACAAACATTTCAAGAACACCGAGCTATTGCAGCACAAAGATTTAAATCAACCAGATCACATGTGTAAAGGACCAGCATGGAGAGCTGTTGGTAGAGTTCATGCACGATCCGGTGTCAGTGTCGCGTGCTGGTTATTTTCCAAATTTTTAAAATACACGAAACTTGAGGATTTGTTGTCTAAAGCTGTGTGAGAGCTTACTTGAGTTGTGTGAGAACTCATGAGACACCCCCTTTTTTAGATCCTACCAATTGATATCAGAACAGGTTGTTATTGAAAGTGCATTTTTAAACTAATTTTTTTGGTAACGGTTTTAAAAGACTTTCTGCTCTGATAAGTGATTTCCTGTGAAGGTCTTTAGTGTTCTACAATTTGTTTTAAAATGTTTTTCAAACCTCATTGCATATAGATAGGGGGAGTAATATCTATTGAATTGCAGAGAATTTTCTCGAAAGGAAAATGCAGCAATATCTGTTCCGACGAGCTGACAATTTGCACGAGATTTGTGGACGCAAAGATCTCTAGGTTTGGCGAGGCTAAAACTTAGGAAAAAATTGAAGAGATTCTCTAAATTAAATCCTCTATTACTCCTCTGATCTGAATATATGAGGATCTTTCAGTAGCACAAATCCTGTCTTCAAGAATCTCATCTCACGCACATGTTTTCACAAAAATTCGCTCCCTGAAAATATTTTCCCTTAGAAAATTAAAATCACCCCGTGCTCTGTTGAGGGTAGTTTTGTTTTAAATATTAAGGATGAGAGAAGATTTCAAACCCTTTTTTATTCCCACAAAAAGGGTGATAAATATTTTCAGACATAAACATACGTGTATATGTTTATCCAGATTTTGTGTAAATCAAAAAGGGGGAGATGTTGGATCTGTGTTTACATATCAGAATCTTAATTTTGATTAACACAAAATCTGTTATTATTCTACTAACAATTTACGTGCGATGTGCAGTGCACTTGATTGAGAAGACAGGGAGATATCCAAACTGGAACAGTAAGGGGACGCCCAAGATGGAACAATTCAAGATGTCCACGTTGGAACAGTGAATGGTCGCTCGAGCTGGTACGGCAGAAGACTTCCAGAGTGCAGGGAACACCAAGCTGGTGAATTAGCTTGGTACAAGAGCAGTTCAGTGATAAAGCGCAGTAGATTTTGTGAAGTGCAGAGCTGTTCAATCGCAGATCAAGTGCAGTGTACAAGTGGGGTGTTCAAGTGCCGATGAATATATATAAGAGCAGTGATCAATTGTAGGTCAAATCACTAAGCGCAACTACAACATAGAGATCTCCGTCTGGTGATAGACTGAATGAGAACTGGTAATTATATCCCAAAGAAGAAGAGATATAATAATTGGTGCTGGATTGCAGTTCTACGCGGATAAGGTTTAAAGTATCCTTGAAGAAATGGCTCAATCAACCAGTGAAAGAAAGGTGTGCTTGCTAATGGTTTTAATGAGGTGTCTTAATGGAAAAAGAGAACAATCAAGTAACACAGTGGCTCTTGACGAGAACAATAGAGCCAAGCTGGTTATGGACAAGTCAGCTCGAACTGAAGAAGACCAGCTCGTAGAAGAGAAAACCGGATCGATAGATCTGGTCAAGCTGGATGCTTATGAGAGAGATGGAAGAAGAAATGCGAAGGCTGGAGTATGTGATCATGACAATGTCGACGCCTATGATGACAGAAGATCACATGTCGTCCGATACCAAATGAATCGTGGAAGAAGTTTCCTCTGGTGAAAGAGGTAACCAGCCGGGAAGAAAACCTGCTGGGAAATAAGCTCAGAGTCCAGCGATGAACAAGAGCATCTGAGTACAAGAACAGAACAAGAGAATCTCGTGAACAAGAGCATATGAGATGAGAAGAATAGAGCATTGCCCAGCATAGTGTAATGAACAAGACAGTTCTAAGCAGAACGGAAACAAGCTGGCAAGCTGGTTAAGGTCAAACCAGTTCAGGTAGCACATCGCAGAGGCTATCAAATATACGAGGAAAGCGATTTGAATACAAGACTATACGATGATTGCTTTTCAGTATTCAAATCGATTTGCTTGTGTTGTCTTCTCAAGTACAGTGCTCACGTGCTTAAAGTGAGGAAAAGCCTGCAACGCATTGAAAGACAAAGGACGCAAAGTACAACAGTTTCAAAAGGCTTTTTCAACGGCTACAACTTTGTACCAACGGACAAATCTACGCAGGGGCTATATATATGAAGAGCAAAGCACAAGAAGGGCATGCACGCATGAGCGAAAATAGAGAGAATAAACGTGCGCAAAGCGGAGAGAGTGTTGTGCTAGTGCAGAACATTAAACAGAAGAACTTACAACACACAGCAGTGCTAGTCGGAAGTTTGCACGCTAAGTGGCAGCTGGTATGCAAGCTGGTTCAGTTCTTAGGTGTGAGCCAATGCACTGATGGAAATTTTTAAAGGATAATCAAGTCGACAGCACAAGCTCTGGGAAGACATTGACAAACCAGCTCGAATAGGAGCACTTCCCAGTGTGTGAGATTTTATCGTTGAGAGATTGAGCGTACACTGTAAGTCTCACACACGATTCACTCATATATTTAAGAGTTGAGTGAAACAGAAAAATGAGTGAATCAAACAAAAACTCTCCTTGTAGTCTTTGGATAGAGACGTTAAACAAGTCTATGTAGACTTTTTCACTGAGGCGTTAAAGAAGTGATTGTGAAACAAACTAGACTCTAGAAATTTTTTTAAATCATGTGCTGAATAAATAAACTAAAAAGGAATTGCTCGTTCCCTTTTAAATCATTTCCTCAACAATACTTGAACAGAAATAAATAAATATTTTAGAACATAAAATCATTCATACGGTTTAAAAAAAAAACAGACTGAATAAAAGTACTGAATGTGAACATGCTAAAAATCATTATCTGAAAAGCGTATCATATAAAAGATAAAACATCAATGCGGCCACGAGGTACTACTGCAGCGGGCACTCAGAGGTCCTCACCGCCAGTCGGGACATACTCTATAGGTCATCACCTGTACCATTTAAACCTAGTGAGCCTAGAGGCTCAGCATGCTCTATCTTTTAAAATAACAAGGTACATACTAATAAGGTCGCATGCAGACACATACTTGTACTAAAATTACATTAATACGTGAATGCATGAATGATCTTAAAACCTTGTTAGTACATTTCATAGCATACCATACATATAACATACATAAGGCATGACATAACATAACATAAAAACGTGTGAGTCGTATCCATGAGGTGTGTACCATGTTCGATTGATCAATCTAAAACCAACGTACGTGGCGGCCGATTTTACCCGGCCTACATCATCATCATATACATTAACAGAGGTTCAACTAGGCCCGGTCTCCCAGATCCGCTCATCATCTATCATTATACATTAACATAGGTTCACTGGGCCAGGTATCCTGGATCCGATCATCATCACATTGCCACAAGTCACTTCAATCCCTCCATTTTTTTATGACATGCCTTTAACATTTCATAAAACATTTCGTGATGCGTGCGTTTCATAAAATCATGCAATTTAAAAGCTTAGCAAGTCAATGCATATTTAATCCTTGGCTTTAAAACATTTACGTACATAGGATACTACATATATAATTAAACATACATTCACGGGCTTCTACATTTTTTACTTCGGTTAAGGACTCGTTCAGGAGCCTGGCCCGCTAATCCTAGACTTAACTTTACAACTGACTTAGCCCATGACTTAGAAGAATTCCTCTTTAAAATTCATAACACAGTACAAATTTTGACTTAATTATAAATCAAATGATCAGTTTTGACCTCAATTGAAAATCCGATTTTGACTTTAAAATCTTAAGGCCAAATTTTGACTAATTTGAAAATCAATTGTGACTCAAAATAACTTGGCAAATTTTGACTTAAAATAAATTGATCAATTTTGACCTAAATGACTAATTTTGACCAAATGGCCCATTTTGACCAACTTAAAATCTCATTGTCAATTTTGACTTAAATAAAAATCAAATACTCCAATTTTGACTTTCTAAAATAAACGCTAAGTCCAATTAAACTAAAGTTTGGCTCAATTTAAAATATTTGACTAATTTCTTTAAAATTTGGACATTTGACTTAAAATTTTAAAATAACCGGTCCAACATTAAAATAACTCGGACCAACTTTAAAATTTTTGACTCGAGACTCGACTAATCGACCCGGTCCAACCGAACCGAACCAACCGGTCCAATTGAACCGAACCAAGCCCACACACACAACCCTAGCAACACACACACACGCCTCCATGCAATGTTCACCACGACCCACCGCCACTCTTGGCTCTCGGTCGCCCAGCTCCGGCCCTCCTGGCCAGAGCCCCACGAGCTGGACCACGCCCAGGTCCAACCGATCCCAACTAGACCAGCCCCAGCCCAAAACATGGTCGCGCCAGGGAGAACGCATGACGTGAAGGCAGCGCATGCGTGACGCACCACCACGAACCATGCGTTCGATCATTGGCTCAGCCGTGTTTCGGCCCTCAACTCTCAATTATGGACCGCTTCTAGACCCCCATAGGACTCTCATGAAACCACACCAAGCCTATAGAATGGCCCCTAGCTGAAGCAACACAATATCAAAACAAAAACGTACGGAAAATCGTGTTCATGCATGGAACTCAAACATTGGTGCATAGATCTGACTAATTCACAAACAATTCATGAATTAAATCATTAAAACAGCTTAATGTAGTTTAAATGGTGAGAAAATAAATCGAGATCACATGTCTGGCTTGGATAAATTAGAGATCTACGAGTTACCGACGTAGAGGACACGAGATCGAGGCACGATCGCCTTTGAATCACCAAATCAAATCACTAAGCGCAACTACAACATAGAGATCTCCGTCTGGTGATAGACTGAATGAGAACTGGTAATTATATCCCAAAGAAGAAGAGATATAATAATTGGTGCTGGATTGCAGTTCTACGCGGATAAGGTTTAAAGTATCCTTGAAGAAATGGCTCAATCAACCAGTGAAAGAAAGGTGTGCTTGCTAATGGTTTTAATGAGGTGTCTTAATGGAAAAAGAGAACAATCAAGTAACACAGTGGCTCTTGACGAGAACAATAGAGCCAAGCTGGTTATGGACAAGTCAGCTCGAACTGAAGAAGACCAGCTCGTAGAAGAGAAAACCGGATCGATAGATCTGGTCAAGCTGGATGCTTATGAGAGAGATGGAAGAAGAAATGCGAAGGCTGGAGTATGTGATCATGACAATGTCGACGCCTATGATGACAGAAGATCACATGTCGTCCGATACCAAATGAATCGTGGAAGAAGTTTCCTCTGGTGAAAGAGGTAACCAGCCGGGAAGAAAACCTGCTGGGAAATAAGCTCAGAGTCCAGCGATGAACAAGAGCATCTGAGTACAAGAACAGAACAAGAGAATCTCGTGAACAAGAGCATATGAGATGAGAAGAATAGAGCATTGCCCAGCATAGTGTAATGAACAAGACAGTTCTAAGCAGAACGGAAACAAGCTGGCAAGCTGGTTAAGGTCAAACCAGTTCAGGTAGCACATCGCAGAGGCTATCAAATATACGAGGAAAGCGATTTGAATACAAGACTATACGATGATTGCTTTTCAGTATTCAAATCGATTTGCTTGTGTTGTCTTCTCAAGTACAGTGCTCACGTGCTTAAAGTGAGGAAAAGCCTGCAACGCATTGAAAGACAAAGGACGCAAAGTACAACAGTTTCAAAAGGCTTTTTCAACGGCTACAACTTTGTACCAACGGACAAATCTACGCAGGGGCTATATATATGAAGAGCAAAGCACAAGAAGGGCATGCACGCATGAGCGAAAATAGAGAGAATAAACGTGCGCAAAGCGGAGAGAGTGTTGTGCTAGTGCAGAACATTAAACAGAAGAACTTACAACACACAGCAGTGCTAGTCGGAAGTTTGCACGCTAAGTGGCAGCTGGTATGCAAGCTGGTTCAGTTCTTAGGTGTGAGCCAATGCACTGATGGAAATTTTTAAAGGATAATCAAGTCGACAGCACAAGCTCTGGGAAGACATTGACAAACCAGCTCGAATAGGAGCACTTCCCAGTGTGTGAGATTTTATCGTTGAGAGATTGAGCGTACACTGTAAGTCTCACACACGATTCACTCATATATTTAAGAGTTGAGTGAAACAGAAAAATGAGTGAATCAAACAAAAACTCTCCTTGTAGTCTTTGGATAGAGACGTTAAACAAGTCTATGTAGACTTTTTCACTGAGGCGTTAAAGAAGTGATTGTGAAACAAACTAGACTCTAGAAATTTTTTTAAATCATGTGCTGAATAAATAAACTAAAAAGGAATTGCTCGTTCCCTTTTAAATCATTTCCTCAACAATACTTGAACAGAAATAAATAAATATTTTAGAACATAAAATCATTCATACGGTTTAAAAAAAAAACAGACTGAATAAAAGTACTGAATGTGAACATGCTAAAAATCATTATCTGAAAAGCGTATCATATAAAAGATAAAACATCAATGCGGCCACGAGGTACTACTGCAGCGGGCACTCAGAGGTCCTCACCGCCAGTCGGGACATACTCTATAGGTCATCACCTGTACCATTTAAACCTAGTGAGCCTAGAGGCTCAGCATGCTCTATCTTTTAAAATAACAAGGTACATACTAATAAGGTCGCATGCAGACACATACTTGTACTAAAATTACATTAATACGTGAATGCATGAATGATCTTAAAACCTTGTTAGTACATTTCATAGCATACCATACATATAACATACATAAGGCATGACATAACATAACATAAAAACGTGTGAGTCGTATCCATGAGGTGTGTACCATGTTCGATTGATCAATCTAAAACCAACGTACGTGGCGGCCGATTTTACCCGGCCTACATCATCATCATATACATTAACAGAGGTTCAACTAGGCCCGGTCTCCCAGATCCGCTCATCATCTATCATTATACATTAACATAGGTTCACTGGGCCAGGTATCCTGGATCCGATCATCATCACATTGCCACAAGTCACTTCAATCCCTCCATTTTTTTATGACATGCCTTTAACATTTCATAAAACATTTCGTGATGCGTGCGTTTCATAAAATCATGCAATTTAAAAGCTTAGCAAGTCAATGCATATTTAATCCTTGGCTTTAAAACATTTACGTACATAGGATACTACATATATAATTAAACATACATTCACGGGCTTCTACATTTTTTACTTCGGTTAAGGACTCGTTCAGGAGCCTGGCCCGCTAATCCTAGACTTAACTTTACAACTGACTTAGCCCATGACTTAGAAGAATTCCTCTTTAAAATTCCTAACACAGTACAATTTTTTACCTCAATTGAAAATCCGATTTTGACTTTAAACTCTTAAGGCCAAATTTTTACTAATTTGAAAATCAATTCTGACTCAGAATAAGTTGGAAAATTTTGACTTAAAATAAATTGATCAATTTTGACCTAAATGACTAATTTTGACCAAATGGCCCATTTTGACCAACTTAAAATCTCATTGTCAATTTTGACTTAAATAAAAATCAAATACTCCAATTTTGACTTTCTAAAATAAACGCTAAGTCCAATTAAACTAAAGTTTGGCTCAATTTAAAATATTTGACTAATTTCTTTAAAATTGGACATTTGATTTAAAATTTTAAAATAACCGGTCCAACATTAAAATAACTCGGACCAACTTTAAAATTTTTGACTCGAGACTCGATTAATCGACCCGGTCCAACCGACCCGAACCAACCGGTCCAATTGAACCGAACCAAGCCCACACACACAACCCTAGCAACACACACACACGCCTCCATGCAATGTTCACCACGACCCGCCGCCACTCTTGGCTCTCGGCCGCCCAGCTCCAGCAGCTTTGGGCGGAGCCCCACGAGCTGGACCACGCCCAG
>KV010733.1:7255-19892 GCA_001598015.1 Dorcoceras hygrometricum | reverse complement strand
GACATGGTTCGATCTATGATGAGCTTCACTGAGCTTCCTACCTCATTTTGGGGCTATGCGCTCGAACGGCGGTAATGTTGTTGAACAATGTCCACACCAAGGCGGTGGATAAAACACCATATGAGATATGGATGGGCAAACCACCCAAGTACCCATTTATGAGGATTTGGGGATGTCCTGCTTTCGTGAAGCAGACAGTGGGAGATAAGCTGGATACGAGATCCATCTTATGCTACTTCATTGGGTATCCAAAGAATTCCATTGGATACTACTTCTACTATCCCAGCGAAACAAAAGTGTTTGTTTCTAGGAATGCCACCTTTATGGAAATGGAATTCTACCTGATAGAAAAGGCAAAATAGTAGAACTCGAAGAGGTTCGAGATCCAATCTAAGTACCAGGTGAGTCTCCCGCACCTCCAGAGCCAGTACCAGAAATGGTCGCACCTAGGAGATCCGAAAGGGTTCCTAGGGCTCCTGAGCGATATGGTTTTATCCTTGAAGATGATCAAAGTGATCAAGTTGTTGGATCTGACCCAAGGACTTTCAAGGAGGCAATTGCCGATGCTGATTCTAATTTGTGGCTTGAAGCAATGCAGTCTGAGCTTGACTCAATGCATACTAACCAAGTTTGGACTCTTGTCAATCCTCCCTAAGGAATTGTTCCTATTGGGTGTAAATGGGTATACAAGAGGAAACTTGGGCCTGATGGTAAGGTAATGACCTACAAGGCACGACTGGTCGCGAAAGTTACACTCAAAGGCAAGGTGTTGACTATGATGAAACCTTCTCGTCAGTCGCAATGTTCAAGTCAATTAGAATCTTATTAACCATAGCCGCATGGTACGACTATGAGATATGGCAAATGGATGTCAAAACTGCGTTCCTTAATGGAAACATTAAGGAAGAGATCTACATGACGCAGCCTGAGGGTTTCACATCTGTTGGAAGCGAGCATAAGATATGCAAGTTTCAGAAATCGATCTACGGTCTCAAACAAGCATCACGAAGTTGGAACCTGAGATTCGATGAAACAATTAAGGAATTCTGTTTCATCAAGAATCCCGAGGAGCCATGTGTGTATAAGAAGGTAGTTAAAAGCGCTGTGACATTCCTCGTACTTTATGTTGATGACATTCTACTCATTGGGAATGATGTAGGAATGCTGCAATCAACTAAAGTATGGTTGTCTAATAGATTTTCGATGAAGGACATGGGTGAAGCATCCTATATTCTTGGAATACAGATCTATCGGGATAGATCTAAACGGATGCTCGGACTCACCCAAGCTACCTACATCAATACCATACTTAAGCGGTTCTCTATGGAAGAGTCCAAGAGTGGACAACTACCTATGTTCCACGTGGTCACTCTATCTAAGTCTATGTGTCTGAAGACTGATGAGGAGATAGAGAGTATGACATGTGTGCCATATGCCTCGGCAATAGGTAGTATTATGTATGGCATGTCTCTACTAGACCGGATGTCGCATATGCTCTGAGTCTCACGAGCCACTACCAGGCCAACCCCGGCCAATTGCATTGGAAGGCTGTGAAGGATATTCTTAAGTACTTACGAAGGAATAAGAATATGTTCATGGTCCATGGGGGTGGTGAACTGAAACTGGAAGGCTACACTGATTCTAGATTCCTTGTGACGTGGATGATTCGGAGTCAACATCTGGATTTTTATTCATGCTCAATGGTGGTGCTGTCTCTTGGAAGAGTTCCAAGCAAGACACCATCGCGGATTCAACCACTGAGGCTAAGTACATCGCAGCATCAGCTGCTGCTAAGGAGGCCGTTTGGATAAGGAATTTCGTCCAAGAGTTGGGCGTCATTCCTAATGGAGTTGGTCCAGTCCCGGTGTACTGCGACAACACGGGTGCCGTTGCGCAAGCAAAGGAGCCTAGGTCTCACCAAAGATCCAAACATGTACTGAGGAAATACCACATAATCCGGGATATTGTGGCTAGGGTGACATAGCAGTTGAGAGAGTCGTCTCTGCGGACAACGTTGCTGATCCACTTAAGAATCCCTTGCCTGGACCGTTGTTTGAAAAACATCAAGAAATGATGGGACTGCGTCTGATGAGTAGTTGGCTTTAGGGCAAGTGGGAGATTGTTAGAGTAGATGCCCAACTAGCCAACTTGTGGCGTGTGGTTTATAGACTCTTGTATATGACAATCTTTATATATGATATTCGCATTTGTTTATGGCATTCTTTACTTTCATTGTGTTGTATTATGATTAACAATTGCGTTGAGTAAAGACCTAGAATGCACTATAGTGTATGTTAGATGTGATAGTGGGTATGACGGCTATCATGAAACACATCTAATAGTCACTGTGTATTCTGAATTAGTTCCTAGTCGATTGGGCCGTCAAAATGAGGATAAGGACTAGTATCTGCGATGCGAAGTACCATGTTTCATTGGTAGGGAACATTGTGATGTTCTGAGCATGCAGATGGATAGTGACCTGGTGATCTATCGAACTACCCTCGTTCGGACTTTCCAAGTGGTTACCATTTTTCGAGTGGATAAGTTCGAGGTCTTGGTTGTACTGATTAGTCCTCACGACTCAAAACTTCATTGAGACTCTACATGATAGGCGTCTCACTTTGACTCATTTGCAGACTCACATGGGGTCATCAGGCGGTGGGATTGGGTGAGACCCCGATGCATGTAGGAGTCGATGCATCGTTGTCGAGGATTCACCGCTCGCAGACATGCGGGGATATCCTATGCTATCTGAGGGGATAATAGTGTGTAAATCTCTGGCCAGAGTACTAGAAGTGTTTTAGGTAAATGTGTTTACCTAGTTGCACTCGCGATGTCACTATTCGATCTCCAAGATGTATGCATAGCTATCGGATCTTTAGCGACTCTCGATCTACCAATGGTCGTTGATCTGATCGGGATATATGGATTGAAAGGACCGTACTGTACGCTAACCACGACCAACTGGTTCTTGCAGGCACTATTGTGATACCTAGGGGATCATGGGGCGAATTTCTAGACGCTCTTACCATGATCCGATGGGCAAGTCCGGAATTTTGATTCCGGAGCCACAATGGTTGTGGGCCCACGGCTAGCTATATCCCTGAACCATTGAGGGTCACACAAGTACTGGATTCGAGATTCCCGCACGGATACTGAGCTCAATGTGTTGAGCAAAGGAAGAGGATTTTGGGGAGTGCGACTTTCTAAAAGTCAACAGGGGTCAAATCGTGATTTCCGCTGTTGAGGGGCAAAACGGTCATTTTGCACTGGGGTTCTGAAAAATGGTTTTTCAGATAATAGTATTCAGTTTTGGAAACTTATCCGATCGGTCCGATCTGATTGGCGATCGGAGTTATAATGAAGTCGCGGTGATAGGGATGAATCGAATGTTCATCCGTTGGACCCGGGCCCGTTGGGCCGGTCCAATTCTATCACAAGTCTATTTAATTAGACTTAAGGGCTTCAAATCATAACACACAATCACAACTTGATTAAACCCTAACCCTAGATCTAAACGCCGCCGCCCAATCGAAGATCAAGTCTTCTCATATATATACACTTCTCACCAGCTGATAGCAGCAAGAACAACTCCATCGAAAAAACTAGTCGACAATGCTGAGAACCCAACCAACAGGCATTGCTGTTAACAGAACCAGCAATCGCAAAATAAACCAACAGCTGAATCCTTCGAACAACGCTAAACAAAACGATGTCGCATCAACTTAAACAAACGACGTCGCATAGCACACGTCATCATATCTGTCGACAGCTTCTCACCTAAACCAGCAACTAGATAAAATAACGCAACAGATTCCTCAACAGTAAACGTATAACACGACCACCAGCTGATACCCAAAACGCTGCGTTTCAACTAAATAAAACGGCATCGCTCAGAACTCATCAACTGATCGCTAACCACTGCTGATCGCTACGCAAAAGCTGATCTCTCACGACAGCTGAAATTCCTATGCGCTAACCAAAACGACGACGTCGCCACTCCACGCTACAGGAACTTTGACTAGCATTGACGTCTGAATCCACGTAAGCGCTACTGCTGATTCCTGCCACGTCAGCATGCTGTTGTTTCTCAACACAACGCCTAAAATGCCAACTACTGACAGCCTTCACCAAACGCTAAACGACGGCGTACTAATCTCCTGCGACAACTGATACCAGCTTTCGCCACAAAACCCGATTTCTAATATAAACACCAAAATTACGTGGATTTCCAGAATTTCTCTACAACCGATTAATCCAACAATTAATCCTTATAATTCCACGTCTCACATTTCTCCCCCACTAAAAAGGATTTCGTCCTCGAAATCAAACAAAAATTCGGAAATACAATACAACATAGAGAACCAAAACAGAAAATCGTCCAATACATGGCCAAGAGTTCAAGTTAACTGAGCAAAAAATTAACAGCAACTAGGGAAAATAACAACCAGAAGCTACTAACTACTGGAAATTTAGCACCACTGCTACTCAAACTGATGCGGCTACTTGCGCTACATCTTTTCTTCCAGCTCCCAAGTAGCTTCTTCCCTACAATGTTTGCTCCATTGCACCATCACCAACGGAATGGTTTTATTCCTCAATTGTTTCTACTTTTCTGCCTAGGATCTGCAAGGGATATTCTTGATAGCTCAATGTCTGATCTAGCTCAAGCTCGTCAGTCTCAGTACATGAGACGGATGTGGCTCGTACTTCCTCAACATGGAAACATGAAAAACATCATGTAGAGAAGATAATTCCGGAGGCAATAACATTCGATACGCTAAAGGGCAAATACTCTCAACGATTTCATACGGTCCGAAGTAACGAGGGGCTAACTTTCCCTTGTGTCCAAAGCGCATAACACTGCGAAATGGAGAAACCTTGAGAATACCTGATCACCAACCTGAAATTCTAGAGGTCGACGCCTCTTATTCGCATAACTGGCTTGGCGATCTTGGGCAGCTTTCATCCACTGTCGAATAATATCCACATGATCTTTCATTTGCTGCACAAAGTCTTGGGCAAATAGGTGCTTCTCCCCCACTTCTTCCCAACACACCGGCGATCTGCACTTCCTGCCATACAAAGCCTCAAACGACGCCATGCCAATCGTCACCTGATAGCTGTTATTGTAGGAAAACTCTACCAAAGACGACGCGTCTTGCCAGCTACCTCCAAAATCCAACACAACAGCTCGTAACATATCCTCCAACGTCTGGATAGTTCGCTCGGATTGGCCATCTGTCTGGGGGTGATACGCTGTACTCATTGCCAACCTGGTACCTAGAGCTGCTTGCAAACTCTTCCAAAACCTGGAAGTAAACCTTGGATCTCGGTCTGAGATGATTGAAACAGGCACACCATGAAGTCTAACCATCTGACAGTTCAAACAACGAGCGACAAAACCAGCAACGTTGCTCTTCAGGCCAGCCCACCAGAAGTGCGGCTTTAACGCATGGTACATCTTCCGTGCACCAGGATGAACACTATGTCTGTTGCAGTGCGCTTCCCAAAGGATCTCCTCCTTCAAATCAATGAGGTTAGGCACAACCATCCTGCCACGAAACCTCAAGCAACCATCAGAAGAAACGGAATAATCCTCGAGTTCTCCAGCCCTGACCTTTAACTTCAACTCGTGGATGGAAGGATCAGTCCTTTCAGCTGCTCGAATACTAGAGACAATTTGTGGCTCAACTTGGAAAGAAGAAACCACAACACAATCCTCAGCCGGGTAGAATCTCCAACCTGAAGTATTAAGATGCTCCTGATACTTTGAGATATACAACGAATCAAGCATCTCACTAGCCTTCCTGCTCAAAGCATCGGTCACTACGTTCGAGTTCCCAGGCTGATACTTAATCTCGCAATAAAAATCCTTTAGCAGCTCCATCCAACGATGCTGTCTCATATTCAAATCGGGCTGCGAAAATAGATACTGTAAACTTTTTCTTGCCACGAAACCTCAAGCAACCATCAGAAGAAACGGAATAATCCTCGAGTTCTCCAGCCCTGACCTTTAACTTCAACTCGTGGATGGAAGGATCAGTCCTTTCAGCTGCTCGAATACTAGAGACAATTTGTGGCTCAACTTGGAAAGAAGAAACCACAACACAATCCTCAGTCGGGTAGAATCTCCAACCTGAAGTATTAAGATGCTCCTGATACTTTGAGATATATAACGAATCAAGCATCTCACTAGCCTTCCTGCTCAAAGCATCGGTCACTACGTTCGAGTTCCCAGGCTGATACTTAATCTCGCAATAAAAATCCTTTAGCAGCTCCATCCAACGATGCTGTCTCATATTCAAATCGGGCTGCGAAAACAGATACTGTAAACTTTTTGTGGTCCGAGTACACCACAAATTGCTCGCCATACAGATAATGACGCCAGATCTTCAACGCAAAGACCACGGCTGCTAGCTCCAAATCATGGACTGTATAACGAGTCTCATGCTGTTTCAACTGCCGCGAGGCATACGCAATGACTCGTCCATTCTACATCAAAACACAGCCCAATCCATTAAGCGAAACATCAGAACAAACAACGAAACCACCTGATCCAGACGACAGAGCTAACACAGGTGCAGTAGTCAGTTTCTCCTTGAGCAATTGAAACGCATTCTCACATTGCTCAGTCCACACAAACCGCTTGTCCTTCTGAGTCAGTTGAGTAATCGGCTTTGCTATGCTAGAAAATCCCTCTATGAAACGACGGTAGTAGCCAGCCAGACCCAAGAAAATGCGAATCTCGGATACATTCCTGCGGTGCTCCCAGTTCAAAACAACGTCAACCTTACTGGGATCCACCGAAATCCCGTCGGCTGAAATAACATTACCCAAGAATACGACGCGATCAAGCCAAAACTCGCACTTGGAGAATTTAGTATACAGCTGCTGGTCTCTCAACGTCTGAAGGAAAATTCGCAAATGCTCCTTATGCTCCAAAGGAGTCTTAGAGTATACCAAGATGTCGTCAATGAACACGATTACAAACTGATTTATGAACTCTCTGAAGACCCGGTTCATCAGATCCATAAAGACTGCAGGCGCGTTGGTGAACCCAAACGGCATAACCAGGAACTCGAAGTGTCCGTACCTCATACAAAAAGCAGTCTTTGCGACATCCTGATCTCTTACCCTCAGCTGATGGTACCCTGAACGCAAGTCAATCTTCGAATACACCGCAGAACCTTGCAGCTGATCAAAAAGATCATCGATCCTGGCTAAAGGGTACTTGTTCTTGACAGTTGCTTTATTCAATTGGCGGAAATCAATGCATATCCCCATTGAGCCATCCTTTTTCTTCACAAACAAAATGGGCGCTCCCCACGACGACATACTAGGTCGGATGAAACCTTTCTCCAGCAAATTGTCCAACTGCACCTTGAGTTCTCTCAACTACGCAGGCGCCAAACGATACGGGGCACGAGAAATCAGAGCTGTGCCAGGCACCAGCTCAATGCTGAAGTCAATCTCTCGCCTCGGAGGAAAATCAGGAATCTCCTCTGGAAACACATCGGGAAAATGTCGCACCACGGGAACGTCGCTGAGCTGCACACGGGAAGAAGAAGACGCATCCAAAGCGTAAATCATGAAACCATAATTTCCTAAGGACAAAAAACTGAACATCTCCATAGCGCAGACTAACGGGATCTTTGATTGAGAATCCTGGCCGTAGAAGTCCCACTTCTCGCAAGACAAAGGCCTAAAACGAACAATCCCATGGAAGCAATCCACGGAGGCCCTATAGTTAGACAACACGTCCATCCCAACAATGCAATCGAAATCCCACAACATCAGACGGATCGGATTCGCCACCAACACATGCTCTCCAAATCTCAAAACGTCATCTAACAAAACCTCCTGGGAAAACAGGCTCACACCGCCCGGGGTAGAAACAGACACGACATCGTACAAAGAAATGGTATGCAAACCATGCTCAATGACAAAAAAATCAGAGATAAAAGAATGCGATGCACCGGTGTCAAACAACACACGCGCAGGAAAATCGAAAACAAGACATGTACCTCCAATCACCCTGCTCGATGTCTCCTCTGCCTGCTCCCTAGTAATGGCGTTGGCCTGAGCATGCGGGGGTCCAGAATAGAACGGATGAGACTATTATCACCCTGCTCGATGTCTCCTCTGCCTGCTCCCTAGTAATGGCGTTGGCCTGAGCATGCGGGGGTCCAGAATAGAACGGATGAGACTATTGCCCGAATCGCGATGGACCAGGCTGCTGGAACGGCCTGAACTAAGTCTCACCAATCCTGGGCTGCTGAAATTGAGGGGAACGACCCCTAGACTGTCCTCCACGACCCTGAGATGGGGCTGCGGCCTGCTGCGATCCAGCTGACGGACATACCCTAGAGAAATGCCCAAACTGACCACAGATATGGCAAGAGACCTGAACACCGACACACTGGGTTGAAGTCTGCTTGCCACCAAAATAACCACAAAACTCAGCCCGATAACAGCTGCTACTCGAGATACCTGAACCAGAAGAGCCCAAACCAGACTTCTTCTTGAACCGTTGACCGCGGGGTCCGAAACTCTGACGGCCAGACTGCTGTGCCACCTGCGGCTGCTGCTGCTGGGGCTGGTGGGCTAACTTGGAAGACTGCGCTCCCTGAACAGTAGGACGACCACCCTGCACTACCTGTTGTCTACGAGCGCGACGACTCCTCAAACCCTCCTCAATATCGATAGCATTATCAACTGCTTCAGCACAAGTCTTGGGTTTGCTTGTCAGCACCATCTGATACAGTTCCTCGTTCAAACCCTCTAACAATCTGGTCCTCTTGGCCCTCTCCCTACCAGAAACATGGGGAATGTACGCCAACAAAGAAGAAAACATCCTAGCATACTCCCGAACAGACATCGAGCCCTGCTCTAGATGATCAAACTACCGCTCACGGGCGTTCACATAAGACTCAGGAACATACTCCTACCTAAAGGTCTCGCAAAAGCTGTCCCAAGTAATCCCAACGCCGGTCTCCAGCAAAGTACTAGAAGCACCTCGCCACCAACGCTTTGCACCCTTCCTCAACTGGAGGGTCACCAAACTCAACCAAAGCTCGTTGTCATATTGGACACGATCGAATAGACCAGTGATGTTCCGAAGCCACGAATCTGCATCCTCGCTCGACTCATCGCCATTGAAGACCTGAGGGTTCATCCTCTGAAACCTCGCTATCACAACGTCCATCCTCTCTACAGGGGTAGGCAAGTCACCAACTTCCTCCTCCTCATCATGTCTACTACGAGTACGACTAGGAGCACTACACCGATCCTCGTTATATCCTGCCGATTCCTCAAACTGCCCCCTACCTCTACCACGACGTCTAGGCGGCATCTACGAATACACTCAACAGGATAAGCAACACAGAACGAGAACAACATAGGTACATAATAATATGCATCACATAATCACATAGGTCAAGCACATGGAACACACGACACTGTGCCTAGACTCAAGTGTGATCAAAGAAATCGAGCTTATCCCAGCTTAAGCTCTGATACCAAAAATGTCAGGCCTCGTGCTCACAACAGAGTAAAATCACATAACACAAACGGAAGCTACTAAAAAGCGGGTAAAATTTTTGCTTTTGGCCTGATGGTTTAAAACAATATAATTTAAAATACGACAATACTCAAAATAAATATCCCAGTTTACAAAACTAACCAAATAAAGGCTACAACACAACAAGGCAGCACAGAAAATGGTATCCCTTGGCTATCAGCCATCTGTAATAAACTAAGCATCACCCCGGGACATCCCACCCGTGGTGATACAAGTGCACATAAATAATATACATAACTGGGAAACTCTAACCACCTTCTGTGGCACCTACAGCTGGGTGAAATCCACGACCAGCTGTAAAACCTGGATTCCCTGAAAACAACACAAACAACAAAACAACCAAGCCCCAGAGGGACATGGGGTCAAACCCCAGTACGGAGAGAAACTACAAAATAGCAGTAAACAGCAAGAATAAAATGCATATGCTATGCATGAGACCAGGGACAACAGCCGAAGGCTACAACCAAGGAAGGTAGCCAAAGAACTCAATGCACAGCTCAACGGAATCTGAAATAGATATGTGTGGCCACGGTGAGTGTAGGACATGTGGGAGCTACCCACTCACCCCTACTCTCCCACCAATACCAGATGCATCAACAACTCAACCTGCCGTTGCCCAACCTATGAACTGCGGTAGTTAACCACTCGGCGCATAGGGGCTAACAGATCCCAGCAGGGATATGAGAGTGCGGGATCACCGCTCGCCCTCGCATCCTGGTAAGAAAGCAGAGCAACAACAACAAAGCAATGGCTGCAATAACTGAAATGAGATGATAATGCGTGTATGCAACAACTAGCATAACTCATATGCAAACAGCAATCACGACAGTAAACATACACAACCATCTCACGATATCAGCAACTACAATTCACTCAAGCCATAATCCTGCTGATTCACAAGCTCCAAATCTGTACCTTAATTCTGTGCGCAATTACCACAACAAGGGACCCGAGAGATCTGGTTGAAACCTGCTAAACACACAACGCACAGATCTCAAAAGATACACAGAAGTTCACGGTAATTCATAGTAACTTACGGCTGGGAGTTACACACTACAACCAGCAATTACTCTATCATTCTACTCAAAAGGAAGCTCAATAACCAAGCTCTAAGGTAAGATCTTATCGCTAATTCGAAAGGCTACTTGAATAGCGAACACAGGGCCGAAGTAAACAACTTTGCTATCTTACTACCAGCTAACCACAGCCTCCGAGAATGGTATTGAATGAAAGAGCTTCATGAGAGGAGTCCAGCGCTACCTCAAACGTACTAAGCAGTGACCGGTAACGACGGGAATTGCTGGAGAAATGCTACGGTGAACAGTGGTCTAGGGTTCGAATCAACGAACAACAATCGGGAGAATATATCGCTAAGTATGGAATCTGCTAATCAAATCGAATACCAAGTCTGCCCATAAATATACACTTCTCACCAGCTGACAGCAGCAAGAACAACTCCACCGACAAAACCAGTCGACAATGTTGAGAACCCAACCAGCAGGCATTGCTGTTCACACAACCAGCAATCGCAAAATAAACCAACAGCTGAATCCTTCGAACAACGCTAAACAAAACGGTGTCGCATCAAGTTAACCAAACGACGTCGCATAGAACATGTCATCATATCTGTCGACAGCTGATCACCTACACCAGCAACTAGATAAAATAACGCAACAGATTCCTCAACAGTAAACGTATGACGCGACCACCAGCTGAAACCCAAAACGCTGCATTTCAACTAAATAAAACGGCGTCGCTCAGAACTCATCAGCTGGTCGCTAACCACAGCTGATCTCTACGCAAAAGCTGATCTCTCATGACAGCTGAAATTCCTATGCGCTAACCAAAAGGATGACATCGCCACTCCACGCTACAGGAACTTTGACTAGCATTGACGTCTGAATCCACGTAAGCGCTACTGCTGATTCCTGTCACGTCAGCATTGCTGTTGTTTCTCAACACAACGTCTAAAATGCCAACAGCTGACAGCCTTCACCAAACTCTAAACGACGGCGTACTAATCTCCTACGACAACTGATACCAGCTTTTGCCACAAAACCCGATTTCTAATACAAACACCAAAATTACGGGTATTTCCAGAATTGCTCTACAACCGATTAATCCAACAATTAATCCTTATAATCCAACTGAACTCTAATTTTTAAAACTAGCTAAAACAGATTTAAAATATTATGCAATGCGTGCTAACAGTAAATGCGGAATGTTGTAAGTAAATATATCAGCTCTTTGTTTCTGGAAGTTCGGACATAACATCCTACGTCTACCCTTCTTCCTTTTCAGGAAGGTTCCAATAGAAGAATTTGATCGGCAAACCCAATCAGATTTGGGACTTACCCACTGCCCAAATCTGAACTCCTAGACTCTACACCAGCTCTCAGCTGTGTTCACTAAATCACTTATTTTACACCTCAGTGAGAAAGGCTACATACACAGAGTTTAACGTCTTCGTGCTTGGACGGGATTTGGGTTTTGTTTTTGTTTTTGATTCACTCACTATTCAATATCTCACATCTCTCATACATATGTGAGTGAATCTTTGTGTTTGTGAGATTTAAAGTGTAAGATCGACTCTCAAATATAACATCTCACACAATGGAAGTTGCTCTCAAAGCTGATTAAGTTCAGCAGTCGACACCTGCAATATGATTCTTCTCCCATGGTGGTCGACTGCTTCACTTCTCTGGTTTTCTCCCCTTCTTCCTTATTGTCTCTCTATTCATGTAATTTTTCACCCAGCATCATCATCTTCATCAATCCTTCTTGAATAAATAGCCTCTGTTCAAATTAATCCGTTGGACACAAGTTTCTTCCCGTTGAAAGGTGTTCTGTAAAGTACCGACAGAGTTGTCTTTATGTCCCTTACTTTGCAGGCTTTTGTCATCTTCTTAATAAGCTTTTGTTGAAATCTGAATAGGCTCAGCAGTTGAGTTCTATACTCCAGTTAATCTTCATATTTGTTGTCAACTGCTTCGCATCTGTGTGTTTTATTTATTGCTTCTTATCCAGCTTCGATCTTTGATTCAGCTTCTGCTT
>KV010732.1:0-24386 GCA_001598015.1 Dorcoceras hygrometricum | reverse complement strand
AAAAAAATCGAATGACGCCAAAAATTTTCAGTTGGAACTGAACCTTTCGATTTAAATGAGAAAAGTCGAATGAAATGAACTTTGTGAATCAATAGGAGAGTTTTGGAAGAATTTGAAATTTCTGGATCAAATTGAAATTTCAGAAAGAGATATCAATGCTTGAATAAAGTTGTGATTTTCGTAGAAAAAAAAATCACTTCAGGAAAATTTTTTAACTCTGAATGAGGATGATCTTTCTCTAAAAATTATTCCTTCGGATGAAATCAGAACTCTTTCTGCTAGATCTTTCCATCCGGATTATGAACCTGGTTAGCTCTGATACCACTAAAATGTCACGCCCCGAGACCGGGCCTGGACGTGAACACCGGCGATGTTTAATAATTATTCATTACAAAACATCAAGCCTCATAGTGCATCTCAAAACCAGTTACATAATCAAAATGATCGTCCTTACAACTGAAAATCGGAGAAATTGAATTACAGAGTGCGGAAGCGAAAATTGCATTAACAAATAAAGCAGAGTCTTCACCAGCCCCAAAACAGATCTTGTTCCTCTTCTTCAACATGTTCTTCATTCTTATCTGGGTGGAGAAGTAAGGGGTGAGTGTTGGGGAAACACTCAGTAAGTGGGGGATACCATTCGAGCATACAAAATATACATATACTGAATAACAGATTTCAGAAAAGAGCTGAGCATAACAGAGCTTAACAGAGCATAACGGATCATAACAGAACATGACAAAACATGACAGAACATGACAGAGCTTGACAGAATAGCACTGATAATAATTTCGTGTCTATGGTTTACTGATCAGTCCCTAATTTTTATTCCTCTAAGGGGTCAAGGCCATGTGGTTACACCAAGTAACCCAGAGTGTGGAATATTCCGTAAACCCATATAACGATAGAATTGTGTCTATGGTTTACTGATCAGTCCCTAATTTTTATTCCTCTAAGGGGTCGAGGCCATGTGGTTACACACAGTAACCCAGAAAGCCGAAATATTCCGTAGACCCATATAACGATAGAGATATCAGTGCAACACAGAACTTGAATGAACAGAGATCTGACTTGAAACAAGTGCTCGAATAGTAGTTCAAAAACCGAAACTTCGAAGTGGAGAAATATAAATGTGTATCAAACGAGTTACTTAGAAAAAGCCCACTTACCTGATTACTGCTCAAAACATGAGAAACATGGTGGCAATGCTTGATTTCTTATCTGGTTGCTACTTGATGTGGATCACGAATGTAGAGATCTTCAGACGTTGCATACTTATGAAAATCACCGATATTTCATAAGTGTCTTCGGTATACGAAACTCTCGGATTAAGCTCAAGGTTGGTTGGATTGTTCACAAAAAGGAGAACAAGAAATTGTGAACGGAAAAGATTGGATTTGTAAGCCATTTGAATCCATATCGGGTCGGTGAATTGAAGTTATAGTTTTATCGCAAATGGTCGATACAATAGAATTGAAAAGGTATTTCGATAAAATCTAACCTTTGGATCAAGATGAAATTTGAACAAAGTATGTGCAAAATGATGAAATAACTTTTGAACGGTCAAGATCATTTTTCTAGAAAATGTGAAGCCGTTTCTAAGTGATGGACAAGAGCTGCAGATTTCTCGTATGGAATCTGTACAGAATTATGGAAAAGGGGTTTAACAAAAATCTAGCCGTTGGATCGAAATGAAATTTGGACACCATATTCAGGACATAACGAAGTAACATATGAACGGTGGAGATCAGAATATATAGGCCGTTTGAAATCGGTTTGGGAAGATAAACATAAGATGCAGTTTCCTCACATGTAATCTGTGCAGCATTCTTGCGAATTTGATTCACGGAAATTTAACCGTTGGATCAGAATGAAATTCTTACCTGGTATTTGAAACATAGGGAAGAAGATTCTGGACGGTGGAGATTTGATTCTAAGAAATGGAGCAGTTGCAATAGGTTCCGGACAGTAGGCCTTCAGATTGTTGTTGGAATGCTCAAAACTTCAACCTCTTGTTTTTGAAATGGGACAGCCTCTTGCACGAAAATCTCAAGGTTTTCTTGATGTTTGTAGAGTGCCTTTCTTCATCTTTGAGGGGTGTATATATAGGAGAGGTTGGGGAACTTGAAGGGTCACCTCTTGATGACCATTAAACACAACTTTATGGCCCTTAAACACCACTTTATGGCCATTATTATGTATTATACATAATGGCTACTTATGGTGTGCCTTCAATTGGCTTTTAATCCTCCTAAATCGACAGTTATAATCGTGAAATCTGACCTGTAAGCGACTGCCGAAGTTCGTGAGCAAAAATCTGGATTACGTGAAATCTGAATTATGAAGTTTCGTGGAGACGATGAAGTCTGCATCGCTGCTGAATTTGCGTCGCTGCTGAATTTGCATCGCCGCTGAAGTTGCGTCGCTGCGGAATTTGCGTTGCTGCTGATTTTCTTTCAAGCTCCACGACTGATCTGTATTCGTGTAGAAACTGTTGGAATTCGCGAGCTAAAGTCTGAATTCTCGCACTCGTCGACTGGTTACGCAAAATACCACAAAACGCGAGTATCGCTACCAGCAGCTGGTTTTTCCTGTGTCTGGTTTTCCTGCGACTGGACATGCAAAACACTGTAGCCTGCGACTGGGTACACTGTAGCTTGCGACTGGATTCTTTGTCGACTGGTTGCAACTCTCTGTAGCCTGCGACTGGATCCACTGTAGCTCGCGACTGGTACATCATCTTGCGACTGGATGCATATAAACAGCTGGTTTACTGTTCCCGCAGCTGGTTCCAAAACGCAGCGTCTCAACTTAACGAAACGACGTCGCTCTACCTCTTCGACTGTTTTCCCACACCAGCAGCTGGTCGCTCTCCTTCTTCTTCGCAACTTGTCCAGACTTCACTCTTCTTTGCGTCGCGTCTGAATCAATCTTTGTAATGCAACGTCTGGTTTTTCGTTCCTTTGCAATCCAGTCGACTGGTAATCTTGCGACTGGATTGATCTTCTGTCTTTGCGCTACTGCTGAAATCATCGTTGCGTCTGGATCTTTGCGACGGGATGAACTTGCAGCTGGTTGTCCAGTCGTTGGTTGTTTTTTTTTTCTATTTCCTGGAGCTGAAGTTTTGGGTTTTCACACAAGTGGTTTGTCCTTGTTAAAAGAATCCATTTTTTTTAAAAGACTTTTGGGTGTACGACGGAACACAATTCTCGAAATTCTGAAATCAGCTCAGTAGAGAAAATAGATCACGACATAGATCAGATCTGGGTAGGAAATAGATCACGGCTTAGATCAGCTCTGGGTAGAAAACAGATCGCAAGCGTAAAACAGCTCTGGGTGAGAAATCAGATCGCGAACGGAAAATAGCTCGGAGAAGAAAACAGATCACGACTAGTTGGTCAACTCAGATTAGGTAAAGTCAACACAACTTAGAATAGTCAGGTGAAATTATGAAAGTCAACCAAGGTCAACTCAGCTTAGGGTAATCAGACCACATCGCGAGCTTAGAGCAGCTCGGAGGGAAAAACAGATCGCGCGCTTGAACCAGCTCAGAAGATAGAAAGTATACCACGCGCATGGAACAACTCTAAAATATAATGGAAAGAAACAGTCAACTCAGATTAGGATAGTGATGCCAGCTCGCATGTTCAACAAGCTCGGGAAAAGAAGATCAGATCGCGAAAAGCTCGCGAACTCAGGATCAGCTCAGGAAAATAAGCCTACCGCAAGTGTAAACTAGAACAGTTCGGGGATCAAACTATGAAATGAAATCATTGAACGAATCATACGAGGTTAGAATTACAACAGGGTACTTACAACAGCTTGGAGAAGTTCGAACATATCAAAACAGAGTTCCAACTAGACCAACTTCGCCTATCAGCTCAAAACCTCATCCTTCGCTATCTATCACGAGTACTGAAAACAGCATGGAGAAGTTCGAATAAATTAGCTAAGCTTATCAGATCAGAACAGCGCTCTAACTAGACCAACTCTGCCAATAAGCTCAGAACCTCATCCAGCACGACTAATTCTCTGGAAACATACAGGGTACCCTACTTTAAAGCTACCTCCATACAACCCAGAAATTTGGAGAGACGACAGCTGAACTGTCACAGAAACTCTTCTGTCAATATTTGAGAACTTAAAACCATTTACGAAACCGCTGAAAGCGTACAAATCCTAACATCATTTGAAAAACTTAACACGCTACTCAAAACTCTGACACAACGCAAACACAACGCAAGAAGTGAACAATAATATGCTTTCACAGAAGCATCAAGAAACAGAGTTTACTTGTCTTTCGCTGAATGGCGGGTTGCAGAGAACAGCTCCGTCTTTGAACCCTCACAAGCACGATCGAAATGCTCACTTTGGAGAAAACCTTTGGTTGGTTTGTGATTTAGAAAAGCACCCTCACCGTCTTAATGAAGCAATTAAATGAGGGAGGGGTTGTCCTATCCATACGCCAACCGTAATCATTTTTCTTAAAAAAGATACTTTAGGCGTGTCTTTACCCATGCGCCAACAGTAATCATTTTGCTTAAAAAATATACTTTAGGCTCTTAACCCATGCGCCAACGGTAATCATTTTGCTTAAAAAAATACTCTTTTTTTTAAAAAAACTGAATCGTGCTTGGGTTCATTCTCGTAGGAACCGTCTGCGAACCGCCCAGGCTAAAACCAAAAAAATCAGTTCATGCGAAAACTGAAATATTAAACGGAAAAAGAAATAGCAGTTTAACCCTTCCAAACAAATTAAATAACTCGTGGATTTATAGATTTTCTGGGTATTACAACTCTAAACCCCTTAAATAAAATTTTGTCCTCGAAATTTAACTCACCTAAACAGCTCTAGGTAACGACTACTCATGTCTGTTACAGTTTTCCAGGTTGCTTCCCGTTCTGGGTGATCGCCCATTGAACTTTGACCATTGGAATGCATCAATTCCTCATTCTTCTGTGTTCCCTAAGAAGAATTCTCACTGGCTCTTCTTTGTAACTCAGATCAGGCGCGAGCTGAATGGGTTCATAGCTCAATATGTGCGAAGGACTTGGAACGTATTTCCTAAGAGCTGATACGTGAAATACATTGTGTACTACGGATATTTGAGGAGGTAGTGCTAACTGATAAGCTAACGTCCCCACTCTTTCTAAGATCAAGGGGTCGATAATCTGCTCAGCTTACCCTTCTACCAAACCTCATCACCCCCTTCATGGGTGCTACCTTGAGAAATACGTAATCTCCTACCTCAACTCAGTTCATGAAGGCGATTATTAGTATAGCTCTTTTGTATACTCTGAGACGTCCTCATCCAATCGCATACCTTCCTTATGTCTTCAGCTGTCTGCTCAACTATATCTGGACCCAGTTCAGCTCTCTCACCTACATCATCCCAATGATATAGGTGACTTGCACTTTTGACCATACAAAGCTTCGTAAGGGGCCATCTTATTTGAAGCTTGGTAACTGTTATTGTAAGTCAATTCTACCAAAGGAAGCTTCGAATCCCATCTTTCAGCAAAGTCTATAGTGCATGCACGGAGCAAATCCTCCAGTGTTTGGAATACCCTCTCAGATTGGCCATCAGTTTGGGAATGGAACGTCGTGCTGAAACCAGCTTGGTCCCCATGGCTCGATGTAAGATCTTCCAAAACGCAGATGTGAATCTTGGGTCCCTAACTGATACAATGAAAACTGGAATCTCATGCAATCTCACTATCTCCTTGATATACAGCTCAGCATATCTGTTCAGATCATAGGTGGTCTTTACTGGTAGAAAGTGAGCTGACTTAGTTAAACGATCAACTATGACCCAGATAGAGTTGAAATCGTGAAGAGTTCTAGGTAGACCTACCACAAAATCCATCGTAATGTTTTCTCTCTTTCATTCTGGTATCAGAAGAGGTTTTAGCATCCCAGCTGGTTGTTGATGTTCAGCTTTAACTTGTTGACAGGTTAGGCACTCAGCGACAAATCTGGAGATATCCCGCTTCATTCGTGGTCACCAGTATAATGTTTGCAAGTCTTTATACATTTTTGTGCTTCCTGGGTGAACTGAATATGGGGTGGCGTAAGCCTCTATCATGATATCAGCTCGCAGGGTATCTACCCGTGGAACCCATATCCTGCCTTGGTATTACACAATACCCTCTTCTATTGTGTAGAGATTTTCACCCTTTTCTTCATCCTGCTGTTTCCATTTTAACAGTTGTTCGTATTTCGCCTGTCCCTCTCTGATCTGATCCGTGCTGAATATTGAGAACGGCTAGCTTCGCAGCGCAATCTTTGGTAATGAGCTCCAACTCAAATTTCTCAATTTCCATTGCTAAAGTCTCTGAACGAAAACCTGAGCTAAACCCAATGACTTCCTACTCAATGCATCCGCTACCACATTAGCTTTACCAGGATGGTAACTGATGGTGCAATCATAATCCTTTACCAGTTCTAGCCATCTCCGCTGCCTCATGTTCAACTCCTTCTGCGTGAAAAAGTATTTGAGGCTCTTGTGATCAATAAGGATTTCGCATTTCTCTCCATACAGATAGTGTCTCCAAATTTTTAATGCAAAAATCACAGCTGTTAGTTCCAAATCGTGTGTTGGATAGTTCTTTTCATGAGTCTTTAATTGCCTAGAAGCATAGGCAATCACCCTTTGATCTTGCATTAACACGACACCGAGACCCAGTTTAGACGCATCGGTGAATAGAACATAATTACCTTGTCCAGAGGGCATGGCTAAAACAGGGGGGCCTCTACCAACGATTGCTTCAGCTTATCAAAACTCGTCTGGCACTCGGGAGTCCAATCATACTTAACGTGTTTCTTGGTTAAGGTCGTCAACGGGACTGCTATCTTAGAGAAGCCTTTGATAAATTTCCTATAGTAATCCACGAGACCTAGGAAGCTACGAATCTCAGTCACACTCTTAGGCACAGGCCAATCCCGAACTGATTCCACCTTCGCTAGGTCGACTTCTAGTCCATTCCTGAAAATCACATGACCAAGGAAAGTAACCTTCTCTAGCTAGAACTCACATTTTCTAAACTCAGCAAAGAGCTGCTTGTCCCGCAAAATATGCAATACTGTCCTAAGATGATACAAGTGCTCTTCTCTGTTCCTAGAGTAAACAATGATATCATCTATGAACACTATCAGAATTGGTCCAGGAAATGTTGGAACACTCTATTCATCAAGTCCATCAAAGCTGAAGATCCATTTGTTAATCCAAAAGGCATGATCAAAAACTCGTAGTGTCCGTAGCGTGTTTTGAATGTAGATATCCGATTCCTTAATCCTTAGCTGATGGTATCCAGATCGGAGATCGATCTTAGAAAACATAGCTTCACACTGTAGTTGATAAACAGATCTTCAATCCTTGGGAGGGGAGACTTGTTCTTTACAGTCAGTTTATTCAGCTCTATGTAATCTATGCATAACCTCATACTACCATCTTTATTCTTTACTAACAGCACAGGGCTCCCCGCGACGAAATACTTGGTCGAATGAAGCCTTTGTTCAGTAGATCTTGGACTTGTTCCTTCAATTCTTTTAGTTCTGAAGGCGCTGCCTATACGATGATTTGGAAACAAGGGTAGCATTAGGTACCAGCTCAATCGCAAACTCAATCTCCCGATCTGGTGGTAGTCCATTGATGTCGTCTAGGAGTACTTCAGGGAATTCGTTCACTACCTCTACTTCTGACAGCTTTGGTCTCGCTTCTTCCACTACCGAGGATATACTAGCCAAAAATCCTGGGCAACCCTTTCTTAAACAGCTCTAGGCATTAACTTTTTTAATCAAATAATCTTAGTAACTCCCATGTGATTGTTTGTTTTTATGCATACCCCCTCTCGCTCCGTGTATCCTGAAATTCCAGTGCTGCATAAATAGAAACAGCAGTGCCCAGAATTTGCAAGGTTCAGAAAGACTGCCCTTCAAAGGAAGGAAATAAACCAAATGTAGACATCCGAAACAGAATTGTAAACAAAAAAAATAAAATTTAATAAACTTTATTCTGCCTGGGCAACCCTTTATAAAAGTGTTGTGTCAAAAAATACAAATAGAGATACCCGAGAAGGTTCTCTTAAATTGGTATATAAATCACATCACAAAGCTACAATAATAATGGGGTATAAAAGAACTCAGTTGTCACCCCAAAAATGGCATACAAGTCGACTGCAAAAGATTCCTGAAATATAATGAATACATGTATATATGCTACAAACACTAAACCAAGATGATGATACAAGGAAAAAGGTTATACATCACACCATTGTCGTGTTTGACTTGGATTTGTGGTTGACTCATTTTGCTTAGGAAGAACAAGAACAGTTGCCGCTCGATTCTCAATGATATTACTGCGACTACAGATCATTAGTAGCCACCCCCATGAGGCCTTTGACTGTAGGTACCCGCTCCCATCATGGGATTATAACCTCCAGGCATTGTGCTTCCAGGAGGAAATCCTGCTTGCTGCCCCATATTCACTCCTTGACCCATCCCCATGTTCTTCCCCATCCTCCGTACCATTGGATGGTTTACACCATAACCTCCAGCCATGCCCATGCCAGCCCCTGGAATGCCAGTCATATTCACACCGGAACCCATCATTGGGTTTGGTGGTGGCCTGAGAGCAGTAGCACCAGCATGGCCCATCCCAGAACCGGATCCCATAGCCTTACCCATGGTTATGGTAGATGTCACTGGGGCTGTCGTGGGTTTTTCCATCCTCTTCTCCTTGCGATTTATGGAATCAAAGTCAACACCAATGTCAGCCAGAGGATTGGCCTTAGCTGCAATGAAAATTTTTAAATCAGTTGAGTGGTGCTTAGACGGAACATGTAATAAGGCTAAAATTTAAAACGTGAGCACTCACGTCCAGAAATATTCAAGTTGACTAGCCCTCGGCTGAGAGTGTCCGCCCAAACAGTGGATTTTGTCTCAAACTTGTCTTTTGTTGGTTGAGGAACTATGGCAGACGACCCTACTGAAGCTGGATTAGACAACACCGCAGAGGGAATGCTGCTGGGTCGCACTTGTGGTGCTTGGGGGCCAAATGGTGAAGCTGTGGGAATTGCAGAACCTATCTTTGTTTGGAAGTTGTGCTGAGCAATTTGCCCAATGAAAGTAGGAGTTATCATGTTGATAGGACAAATCGATACATCTTGCTGCTGTTGAATTCCATAGAAGTTAGGATTTGGGGGATTTGAAAGTGCAGACAGACCTCCTAGAGGCTGAACACTGGCATTTGAAGAACCCTTTTGAGATTGATACCCTGTAAGATACGCAGGTTGACCGTTCTCAGAATAAAATCCCATCTGTGACGGTTGGCCAGATTGAGCTGGAAAAGTCAAAGCCATGGAATGAGCTAGAAGACTGGTTCGTGATGCAGATTCTGCAGAATGAAGAGGATAAATTGTTTGTGGTGGAGTTTGGCCCAGCTGGGCAGGAAAACCTGGATGCTCACCTGTTTTTGCTTGAAAACTGTTTTGGTTGGTTAGAGATGGTAGACCTGACTGTAGCGGCTGATTGTCTTGAGGTGGAAATCCAGTTTGAGTCATATTTTGGTTGTCTGGAAATGAATAACCTGAAGGCATCGATGGTGGAAGAATATCAGCTAATATATCAATATCCTGGTTGAAGGTTGAGGAATCCTGTTGAGCAAACTGTGGATTTGTAGGAGGTTGCACCCCTGAAGGCACAGATTGAATGTAACTTGAATCATCATGGCCACCAAATTCAGTTCCAGCCATTTGCGCTGGCTGATGTAGATCAAAGCTTTGACTAGAATGGGGATTGAAGGAACTCGAGGGTGCAAAAAATTGTTCTTGAGCTGGTACGCTATATGTAGAAGGAATAGCTTTAAAAGGACCGTCGCCAAATGGATCATCAAAAGACTGCAAAAAGGATAATATTTACTTCCGGAAATGCGGAGGCTTAGTATTCGATGACATTTAAACAGAGATTCAAGAATTATTGATGAGGAAACATTCCCAAATAAGTTGGCCCACCATTTTTCTCTGGGCTGGATATTCACTTTAGGAAAATAGGCTACATTCAATGTCTAATTTCCATCCCTTTATAATATATGTTTGTGTGGAGTAGTAGTGGGGAGGCAGCGAGAGTAGCAAGGATGGGTATGATTGGGATGGTTGCGTTAAGATAAGTTTTGACCTGATCAAAATTAATAAGTTTTATAGATAAAAATAAAGTTTAAGATGTGAGATCATGAATACTGGGACATCAGTGCATGATCAAATTTAGTTTGGTTATATCTAACAAAAAAAAGGAGTGGCATGAGGGACAATAGAATATTTTCTTTCCCCAACTCATTTGATTTTTTAACATTGTCGCTAACTAAAAGAATAGTCAGATAAAAAACAAAGAATCAAATGATTGAAAATGAAAGGAAGTGGTCAAAGATTTGAGGCATATTATATTCCGACGTGCCAAAAGTCATATGAACCATTAGTCAAAAAAAATTTCCTTCTCAATAGTGTCAAAGTAGAATATCAGTACGGGATAATTAACATCAATCATTTATGAATATTATGAAGTCAAGGTCACCTGATCAGGAATAGAGGATGCTGATGATGGGGCTGCGAATGGGGATCCAGAACTAAAGCTTGCAGAGCGTGGAGCTTCGTGGGTAGTAGTTGGTTCAGTAGCAGGCATAAGAGCCAACGAATTCAATGAAAATGACTCAGACAGAGAACCCAGTAAATCTATCTCCTGATCAGCAGAAGTAGCAGGAGCAAAACCATTTGATGTTGCTGGAGTAGTATAAAAAAGATTTAAATAAAAATAAATCTGGTGGAGCATAAATTTAGCAACCCAACGAGAAAATATCTTGATCAATGATGAGTACTAGATTTTTGCAATAGAATTATTATGTTATTAGAAAGAAAGATAAAATAATTGAGATATTTTCCAAGGCAGAAGATTGATACACAGTGACATCATGAAAATCATCCAATCTCTCATAACGCAATGAAAACTAGCACAACCAAGCTTCATGATACACAAATGGCATCAGCAATGTGAGCCCTCCTCCTTTCCTACTCCATTGGCCTTTATATTTTAGTACAGCATAAAAAAAATAAAATTTAAGTTCTGCATGCATGAAAATAGTATCATATCACAGGAAAAGATAAATCAGGTACCTCAATAGTAAACCAACACAATAACAATACTTAACATGTGGATATTCAACAAATACCTCATGCTTAAAGCACAGAATACACAATGCGGCGATACATTTTCATGGTTAAATGTCTCTCAGAACAGACACTTCCCAGTACCCATCTCAAGCTTAGAGATCATGACATCCCCTCGAAATCATTTCGACATTGCAGAAAACTAAAATCCCCACATTGAAGTATGAATTATCATTTTGATAAATCAAAGTTGGAATAAGCGTAATAGAAAATGTGAAAAGGAATACAAAAGTACAGGAAAGGTAAACATCTCACTTTGTACCAATAAAAATTGAACGGTAATTTCAGGAAGCATAAGAAACACGAATCATTGACAATTTATCTTACAGCTCTACCTGAAAATGAACCGCGTGGATCAAACTCATCAAATCCATTAACTTCTTGAGCTGTATCTGTAGCTGAAACTTGGCTGGGTGCCGAAGCAGGAACGGGAGGTGGAGAAGCTACAGTTTTCTCATGGCTTGGACTAGCCTCAGAAGGAGGAACTGATGCTTTTGCTGCAGATGCTGAAGAACATTCCCCATTCCTGTCAAAAATGAGAATTAAGTCAAAGCAAAGAGCAGAAAATTTCAGAAACATTCAGATAGAAAGCATAAATTGGATGCAAGCTTGTCCAAATCTACCTTTCACTAAAACTGGGACTATGTGCAGCACTGGTAGCCTCCTCATAACTAGGAGGTGCGCCAAGGTTTTGGTCGGAATATTTCCGATCAAGTCTCTTGCCCATAGTACTAATTTAATAATGAAACATATTACGTAGTTAAGGTTCATATTTGTTAAAAAGCCCGAGCACAAGAAGAATATGTAAGGACAGGCATATTATTTGTATACCTTCCATCTTGATAATAGTCATCAGCTTTCACAGCACTACCTCTTCATTAGGTCATTAGGGAAACAATGTTACATAATCTTAAAGGATCAAATTACAGCTATTTAACCAAGATGCGCAATTAAAAGGAAGCTTTAGGATGAATGCAACAAAAAAGAAATGTCAACTCTCTGAATGTGTGGTCAAACTAATACTAGATAATTATCAGACTTGGGCTCATGTTGAGAAAAATTCAAAAATAAAATCTTGGATTTACCATAGGTAACAGATGGGTCTTTGCCAACATGAGTGGCCATTAGGCCCTAAAACATTCTTTGCCACATTTCAACCAAACCAGTTTGCAAGCCACTGTGCCTCAAGAAGATTGAAATTTTTAACCATTTCATATTGCGCCCTTCATAGGGAAACTTTAGCATATGTACAGGACAGTGAGAGCAACGTGACTATTTTGGAATTCTCAAAGAATGACTAGAACAGATTCACGAGCACCATCCAGTTCCTTTATTTATATATAAGAAACAAAATTATACTAACAAGATGAGAAAGATTCAATGAAAAAGACAGACCAGAAGTCCGCACAAAGAAAGGAAAAAGCCATAGACAAATCAACAAAAGCTAGACTCTAGCCCCTACTTAAATCAGACACCGCAAAAGATTTTGAACTCAAACATCTTCGAAATCCAGCAAGGAAACCCTGAACTTTTCCTCTCTAACCAAACAATCCAACATATACAGTGTACTACCACGTCTCAAAAAATTCTACTCCTGCCTAAATTATGACCAAGATCAGATGGGTATAAATCTTTAGAAGACCTTGTAAGAACCTAAACCAAGTTAAACTCCCCCAAAGCTTTGAACAAAAGGAAGCTCATAAAACGATAACGAATGAGTAAGTGGTCATGGGTCTACGCCTCTTGATTACCCAACTTGGACCACGGAAAACAAGTAGGATACTTATTTTGCATCATCTCACGAGTTGATAATTTTCCAAGTGCTACAGTCCACGAGAAGGACTTCACTGAGAAAACCATGAAGTATCTCAAGCCCACTTCTTGCAATCATCCACTCCTCCAAACAATCTAACCTTGTCCAAGGATTCAAGGAAAAAAGCTCAAATAATTCAAATCATCCCTCAGATCCCAAAGAAAGTGCAAATTCCAAGAAGACAGCCGAAAATGAGATGAAAGGTCAGAAGAAAGAAAGTGGGAAATAGGATAATTGTGCACCAATGATATCTGAAATTAAGAAGGAAAAAGTTTCTGAAAAGAGGAATCCCCCCAGCATCTGTCATCCCAAAATACGATTTCCCCCCACCCACCACAGGCCTCATTGACAGAAAAGCCAGATAAATGATAAATCATCGAAATATATTTCTAAGGACTCTTGAAAGTAGCATTCTTTGGAAAACCGGCTTCCGACCCATTCTCTTGTATCCCATATTTGCTAACCGCAATCTCCGTCAACAACGATTCCCTCTCATCAAAAAAGCTTCACCACCATTTTCCTGATAAATCATATTTCTCAGATGAATGTTACCAATGGCCCAAACTCCCTCGCTTCTTAGGTCTACAAACTTGGCCCAAGAGAGCAAGTGACAGTGATGCTCCCCATCTGATACATCCCACAAAATATCTTTCATAATCTTCTCCATGGAATCCGCTACTCCACAAGGGATTGTAAATAAAGATAACAGACACAAAGGTGAGATCAAAGTAAATATGCCTTCTCTGGAATAAAAATAATAATAAAATCTTTCTTTCCATTTCACTAACTTCTTATTAATCTGCTTCCCAAAAAGATACTTTCAAAGGATTCCCACCTTAAGGGACCCCATGTATTTAATGGAACAAGACCCTCTCCCACACCCAATATCTCTAGCTAACTCTTCCACTTCCTCTTCTTCCTAATTAAACCCTGTAGACAATGTAAGTGGAAGGGAAAAGAGAATAATTAGTTGCTGAAACTATTATGTTTATTCCACACACCATCAATATAGAGATCCCCTATATATACAAAATCTTAGAGCTAATTCTACCATTAGAATATTACTTAACCAAAATAACTATACACACAAGGAACAAAATCTATGCTAACAATCTTCTACAAATATGAGATTTTGTTTCCATATTTCCACTCCCCCTCAAGTTGGTGCAAAGATATCCATCATTCCCAACTTGCTAGTGAAGTCTTCAAATTTAGGTCGGAAGTGGCCTTTAGTCAAGCCATTGGCAATCTGTTGCTCCGAGGTAACATAAGGCATGCATATTGCTCCACTTTCCAGCTTTTCCTTGATAAAATGTCGATCAATCTCAAGCTGTGTAGTTTTGTCATGTTGTACTTTTGGATCTGTTTTTACAAATCAGAATCTTAGTTTTGATTAACACAAAATCTGTTATTTATTTACTAACAATTTGTACTTAGTGTGCAGCTACGGGAATAGCAAAAACGCAATTTCGGAGGCCTAAACGGAGGAATTCGGCCAAAAAGCGGCTTACGTCACGACGTAGTGGTGAGTGTTGCTCGTTGGCCCGTTTCGGAGGGGATAGCACTGGTCTCATGCAAAATCTGAAACGGAAGCGAGCTGATACAGAAATAGAACCGAGCTGGATGAAAGCACTGTAGCAGCCTAGCAGTAAGCTGGAATAAAGCACTGATAGCAGATTGATTGAGAGCAGATAGCAGTGCAGATTGAGGAGTAGTCCAAGTTGGAACAGTAAGGGGACGCACGAGCTGGTCCAACAGAGGATGTCCAAAGCTTCCAATTCGGTGGTTTGCCATGCAAGTCCCAGCAGGTTTCCTTTGTGTGATTCGGCTTGCTGCAGTACTCGCATTTGACTCCTTCCCCTTTCGGACCTGGTCGAGACCGATGGGTGGCGAACTTGCCAAGAATGCGAGACACCAAGGCAGACACTTCTGTGGCAGGATTTCCGGATATCAAGGCTGAAACTTCTGGTACAGTCGAGGACTTGTCCTTTAACATGACTCAACGCCTGTCTTCTTCTCTCCTTCAGCAAATACTTCACTCAGAGATGGCAGAGGCATCCTCCCCAGAATTCTGCCACGAACCTCAACGAGTTCCCGGTTTACTCCTGCAAGGAATACAAAGACCCGATCATTCTCCATGCACTTATGATATTTGACGCTGTCATTCTTGCACTCCCAGTCATCATCATAACACAAGTCCAGTTCCTGCCATAATGCATGCATCTCATTGTAGTACTCAATCACGTTCTTCTCTCCTTGTTTGGAATTCCACAACCTAGTTTTGAGCTTGAATATCTGTGAGGAATTCTCCAAGTCATAGTATGTCTCCCTCACAGCGTCCAATACGTCCTTAGCGGTGGGTAGAAATAGACACGTTCTTCCAATCGATGGTTCCATGGAGTTTAGTAGCCATTCCATTACCATCGAATTTTCTGACTTCCAAGAACTCCACCTTAAATCATCCTTCTCTGGTTCTCGGGTATCTCCAGTTAAGTACCCAAGTCTTCCTTTACCTTCAATGATTAACTTGATGAACCGTGCCCATTCTAAGAAATTTTTACCATTCAATTTGTGAATGGTAATATGGACCGACTGGTGTTCGAGCCCAATAAGGCTTACTGTATACACTTCAGGGAGCTCTGGCCCATAACATGAGTGGAAGCGTCTATGCTTTTCTCGTCCCTCAACCCAGACAAGGTTGTTTCGTCTCAGGCCTTCGAATTCGTCGGGGTGATTATCAATAGTCGAGTCAACGTGCAGTACAGATTCTGTTACGTTGTGAAACCTTACAGCTCTGATACCATGTAGACAATTTAAGTGGAAGGGAAAAGAGAATATTATTTGCTGAAACTATTATGTTTATTCCACACACCATCAATATTGAGATCTTTCTATATATACATCTTAGAGCTAATTCTACCACAAGAATATTACCTAACCTAAAATAACTATACACACAAGGAACAAAATCTATGCTAACAATCTTCTACATTATGAGATTTTGTTTCCATATTTCCACAAACCCCAATATGGCACTTTTCTCAAAATTAACCTTTAGTCCTGACATGCCAAAAATGACTGTAAGATCTTCACCAAAACTCATAAATGATCATCTTCCTTTTCCAGTTCTTGCTTTCTACGAGATTAAGCACAAGGAATATTTCCAACAATTATTGATCCACCTTGAACACTTAACATACTTTCATCTAGATTGTTTTACAGGAGATAATCTAATCCTATTTCTGTCATGGCACCATTTTATAGATCCAGTTTGCAGCTCAAGTTCAAAACTGAATCATATTTACTGACATTTAGCCTGAGAATTACAACTGTAAAAAAATTATGGAATTAAATTTGAAATTTAATCCTAATAAAAAGTGTTCAACAAAAACTCTTAAGTTCAGAATTACCTAACTACGCTCTAAATTTGCCCAAATATTCTAAATTGAAGAATTACACCATAACTTGTAACCAATACACGATGTGGTCCTTAAAACAGTAAAGCCATCCACACTCTCTGCTATGTCATTCAAATTTTCATATTTAAGATGAATACTTCAAAAAAGATCTCTAAAAAGTATGTCATTATCTAATTTGGCTTACAGAAATAGGAACTAGACAAACCTTGAAGAATACTGGCCATCATCCTCATCAGCACGGTCCTTATCAAAATCAGCACTTCCACCTCTTGATCCATAATGATAATCATTGGTGCTTTGGCCTCTTCCTCGAAATTCGTCATCCCTGGATCCATCTCGTCTGTAGCGATCCTCATGATCCCTGCTATACTTATCCCCCTCACGACCATCCCCATATCTACCATATCTTTCATCATCTCTATAGCCATTGCGGTCATCGTCTCTATTACCATATCGGCCATCATAACGATCATCATCATATCTATCTCCATATCCTCCTGAACTTGAGTTAGAGCCATATTGATTCATATCACCCATAGATGTGTTACGATATCTGTTGAAGTATTCATGAAAAGAACATTTGAATATGTCGAGAACTGGAAATTTTTGGGATTAGCTGATCTGAAGGCATGTTATACTACCAAAAAGGTATTAAAAAAACATAAATCATCAAGACATTGAGCATATAAAAGTCTTTTACATAGCATTTCAATCATACAGTCAACACACATTCTAACCATGTTAACTTTAATATGGATAGACACAAAATGAGGAAACAGTTCGGTTTGAAAATGAACAAAACAGCAATTACATAAATGACTAAGATCATGGAGGTGTCAAACTTCAGCACACCTATAAATATAGTAAGATAAGCCATATAGTAATGCTTAGATAATGCCGTCACAAGATCAACTGAAATTTGGCATCCAGCATCTTGCGATGCCAGACATGAAGGAAGCTGCATACACAATGTACTCATATTTAAAGAACATTATGCCATACAGCAAGTAGAAGAAAAATATCAGCAATGCCTTTTACAAACCCTCAAAGAGAGCACAAACGACCAGAAACTGTATAAAAAACTGCAATATCAGAAGCACAATGATCATCATGAAGAATCATTGCCTAATGCCTAAACTATGTTGTTTGTTTACAAAAGAATTGACACTTCAATTAAATGTAGGTAATTAACATTTTTAGCATCATTAGTGCTAGCAATTTCATACCTTTCCTCTAGTTACAGTTTGTCCTATTTTAGTGTAGAGGAATAGAAGAAAAAGGCAAAAGTTTTGAAAATAATTTAAGCATTAGATCAGAAAGTACTCATATTTGTCATATAAAAACGCACATGGAACATTTCATTATTCTTGAAGAAACAACATATAAATCCAGATAATGATCCCATCCTCTCAGGAGCAAACTTGAAAAAGATTGAGATCATAGCATCAAAAGGAATAATACATAAAAAAGCAAGAAAAGATCCCCTTCCCTCCCTGACCAACTTGAGCCGATGACGTAATTCTACACCTAAAACCAATGCCAAATAATCAAATTTTATACAAAGCCTCACCGTTAATAAAAATTATCTTAAAATATTATTTAACAGAATAATTGAATTTCCAAACACAATAATTTCACAAGAAACGGTAAATGCCTATCCAATCACAAATACAAAAAGTGTGCTATAAGTATATATATCTCTTCAAACAAGAGTGGAATTGGCAGCTTTCAAATATAATTACAGTAGAAAAGCAAACCATAATATATAAGCAAAATAGATCCAACGTCAATTGATAAATCCAAAGTTAGCCACAAAATAATCCTCCGAAAATGATAAGTGCAATCAGACAACATTCAATGACAACTTACTTGTCTCTGTTAGCAGCAGCCTTTTGGCGGACTTCTTGAATTCTTTCCTTGTCATTTACAAGAACCACTAGACTTTGAGATTTCTTTCTTACATTGTTTCCCTGGTCCCTCCCACTAGAATCGATGTATTGAAAATCGGATAATGTCTGCAAGAAAGAGAAAATTTTGACCTCTACAAGCAAACCAACTTTGTAAGAACATTTAACGACAATGGATCCAGATGATAAGCAACTAACCGATATTTGATATGCATGTTCTCTAATCTCATCTATGACCCTTTCAGACCCATGAGCAACCAAGTACTCCAAAACTGTTAAAGCCTGGACAAAAATATTTCATTTGAATTGTCAGAAATAAAAGAAGACTGGAGATCAACACCACAAAAAATGTAGCATCATGCAAAAAGGAGGTCACGCATCAACACAAAGAGAATGCCGAAGTAATTTGAAATTTAAAACTCTTAAAATGGACTTATGATGTTAAATAATAGGCAAGGGGGATCAAAGAATTTTCATATATTGTATTGAAAACATATGGGGTATGCAAACAACAAATTCAAGTCAGACACAGGGTAGAACAGACTAGCAGGACTAACTACAGAAAGGCATACCTTGTATACATGTCGCCAGTTTTTTCCAGTGTCATTGATACGCTTCCAGAGTACCCCCATGATCATCTGATATTCATGACTGCAGGAATTCAAAATTGAGTATTTTCTAAAAAAGAAAACATAATTATTAAGTATTAGTAGTTTAAATTTAACATAACTCCATAAGAATGCTACTCAAGTCGAGCCAACAAGCTCACTTTCCAAGGGTATGAAATCAAGCTCGAAATAGAATATAACAAGCCTTACAGAGGTTTAAATTTTAACTTTTTTAAAAAATTACTATTTAATGTATATCATATAATTCAAAATTATTTTACCATTACAATCAATACATCAGAACAAGCTAAAAATACTTTACAAATAATTAATTTATTAAGCTACTAGCTGCTTTTAGTAAGAGTTCAATATATGATAAATTATTGTCATTATATAAATAAAAGCTCCCGAGCCTTTTGAGCCATTGTAAATGAGCTCAAGTTGAGCTCAGATTTTGCCGGTTTAGTGAAGCTTGCAAACCAGATAAGTTCAATATACACTTTTAGGACTCACTAGTTTCTTGTTGCCTCTGCAATATCAGTAAGAAGCAATCCATGAGGGCCCCAGGGTTCGTTGCTAGTTGCATCAAGAACCTGATAACAAAAGCCCAAAACCCCATCAGTTGGTATGAAATAACACAGAAAACTAGTATTCTTTCGCTCTTTAAAGAAAAATAAGACTTGAAAAGGATATAAATACCTTTTGTTCTACCGAAGGAACTTTAAGAACTTTCTTATTAACCTCCCTCTTGCTGCATGATTACATAAAAAAATCAATAAGAAGAATATGTTATCAAAACCAAGCCAGAATATCATATCAAACAGTTTGAACAAATCAAGTGCAAAAACAAAAATATAGGTAAAAAACACAAAAGAAGTGAAGAAGTGAAAGCAGACAATCTATTCCAGAAACAAACATCCCAAAATTGTTTAATGTGTAATGTAAAGCCAAAATCATGCAACAAGTTCAAATCTATAAAAACAAATCTTACATGTCACGAACAGTTTGACCAAAAGCCTTCTTCATTTGAGACTTGAACTAGGAAGCCAAATTTGAAACCTTTCCCAAATTAATGCCTGAGCTTGTCAAACGGTAAAATAAGCCATCATTTACCAAGAGAGCAACAGCCATTTCTTTCTTATCAAATCATTTAAATAAGTACTTCAAGGACAAGGTAGCTGAATTCAGATAACAGTGTAAGAAATCAGATCTAAAATTCAATCAACAAACTAAAGATCCAAAATGTTACGTGCGTTGAGCATAAAATCCTTAATACCAAAATCAAGATCATACGTAATGGAATTTAGAATAATCCTTGAAACTTTCGATGCCACTTACCACATTAATAAAATTAAACAAATGTAAAAGAGTATTTTCATGCATATATGCTTTCACTGAAATAAAAAATCAAGAATCGGAGATGTGGCGAGGGGCTGAATTCAGATAAATAGCAAAAATTAGATCTAAACACAATCAAGAAACTGAAGTTCCCAACTTCATGATGAATGGAAACCCATGGTAGGAAAGAAACAGGCCATATTCAAAGAAATTCAGAGCTACTATTTTGCAACCTTTAAATGCCATTAAATACCAAGAAAATATTTAAACAATTAAAACCCAAAAGAGATAAGGAGTTTCGGAATATAACAATGAAAGGAACAGAAGAGAGAAATGGGTAGCTGAATTCACATGAATGGGAAGCATAAATCAGATCTAAAAACAGAATTACAATCAAGATACAGAAGATCCCAAAAACAGTATCATCATGATCGTACTTAATCGAATCCAAAGCTTCCTCCGGAGCAGAACAAATCTAAGACAGAGAGTTGAAGGAGGAAGAAATGGGTGCCCTGTCGCGAGAGAGACAGAGAAATGTTGCGTGAAAAGCGTAGAGAATAGATAAAATGCGAAAAAAGTTTGAAATGAAGAAAATTCCACGAGGACCGATTCTGTACCAAGAGCTGTCTTTTTGCTGGATTTGTTATTTTATTTCTTTATTTCCTATTATATTAAATTAAATCACATTATATAAGCCACATACTTGGTTCGGTGATAAACATTCATTATCATAATTTTTTGGATTTTAGTTATAGAATTACACACAGCTCATTTATAATTCATCAAAATAATTAAGATTACAAAACTCATTTTAATTATAAAATTACTTGTCAACAACTATCTAAAAAAGAGAGATGTTTGGATTTTAAATCCAAAAGTAAAAACTACTCTCTAATAAAAAAACTAGAAATCAAATTTCAGACTTAATTGTCTATAAAAGATTTATCTTTCTTGATATTTAATAAATTTATTTATGATTATTCATAATCTCTAAAATTAAAAATAATAATAAGTTCTTCTGTGTAGCAGAGACTATATCATAGTCATACTTTTTGCTAGGTGTTCAAAAATCGAACCATGGTTTGGAGCATTAAATCAACCAAACTGAAAGAACCAGTATTGTTTAATTTGGAATAAACTAAACGAGTAATGTTCATATAAAAAATTATGTCTTTTTTGTTAATATAGTGCGATAATTTTTAATGAAGAACTATTTTATTTGATTAAAATTTGTTAATTTTAGTGACCTTAAACAATCCCACCATATTGTATTTAAATATTGCAGAGTTGAGCTGAGTTAAACAAAATCATAATCCTAAAAGGTTAAGTTTTTTATAAGTTGCAACAATTTGATTTGAAATTTTATAAAACTGATTAAATATGATTGTCTTGAATTTCTATCCATAATGGAACAAATACTTAGTTGATACATCTATTTTGGTCATATCCCCAACCAACCTGTCTGGTTTTATATTTGGAGCGAAGTACAGTAATTATGATACAAAGTCGATATTTTGAGCATGTACGTATTTTGAAAATATATTTTTTGTTCAGACCAAAGAAAAATTTTAACCACTTTTTAAGCTTCCATGTTTGTGCGTAAATTGCGTGCTTATTTCGGTATTATGAGCATCGGGCCTGACATTTTGGTATCAGAGCTTAAACTAGGATAAGCTCGATTCTTTTTCTATCACACTCGAGTCTAGGCACAATGATTGTCCTCCTGCATGTGATTGACTACTTGATTACCTGTTTTTTGTGCTCACCTTTGAGTGCCTCTTAGATGCCGTCGAGTAAAGGTAGAGGTAGAGCTGGTAGGCAGGTTGTAGATGAGCCGAGAGCTTTGGATTGTGAGGAGGATATTGCCCAGCCCAGAGTGTTAGAGTAGATGCCCAACTAGCCAACTTGTGGCGTGTGGGTTTATAGACTCTTGTATGAAACAGTCTTTATATATAATATTCGCATTCTTTTATATGGCATTCTTTACTTTCGTTATGTGTGTAATGATTAACAATTGCGTTGAGTAAAGACCTAGAATACACCTAAGCGTATGTTAGATGTGATAGTGGGTATGACAGCTATCATGAAACACATCTAATAGTCGCTGTGTATTCTGAACATGTTCCTAGTCGATTGGGCCGTCAAAATGAGGATAAGGCTGCCCGAGTTCGAGACTAGTATCTGCGATGCGAAGTACCATGTTTCATTGGTAGGGAACATTGTGATGTTCTGAGCATGCAGATAGATAGTGACCTGGTGATCTATCGAACTACCCTCGTTCGGACTTTCCAAGTGGTTACCATTTGTCGAGTGGATAAGTCCGAGGTCTTGGTTGTACTGATTAGTCCTCACGACTCGAAACGTCATTGAGACTCTACATGATAGGCGTCTCACTTTGACCCGTTTGCCGACTCACTTGGAGTCATAATGCGTCGGGATTGGGTGAGACCCCGATGCATGTAGGAGTCGATGCATCGTTGTCGAGGATTCACCGCTCGCAGACATGCGTGGATATCCTATGCTATCTGAGGGGATAATAGTGTATAAATCTCTGGCCAGAGTACTAGAAGTGTTTTAGGTAAATGTGTTTACCTAGTTACACTCGCGATGTCACTATTCGATCTCCAAGATGTATGCATAGCTATCGGATCTTTAGCGACTCTCGATTTACCAATGGTCGTTGATCTGATCGGGATATATGGATTGAAAGGACCGTATCGTACGCTAACCACGACCGACTGGTTCTTGCAGGCACTATCAGTGATACCTAGGGGATCATGGGGCGATGTTGCTAGACGCTTTACCATGATCCGTTGGGCAGGTCCGGAATTGTGATTCCGGAGCCACAATGGTTGTGGGCCCACGACTAGCTGTATCCCTGAACCATTGAGGGTCACATAAGTACTAGATTCGAGATTCCCGCACGGATACTCAGCTCAATGTGTTGAGCACGAGAAGAGGACTTCGGGAAGTGCGACTTCCTAAAAGTCAACAGGGGTCAAACCGAGGTTTCCCGCTGTTGAGGGGCAAAACGGTCATTTTGCACTGGGGTTCTGAAAATGGTTTTTCAGATCATATTATTCAGTTTCGGAAACTGAGTCGATCGGTCCGATCTGATCGGCGATCGGAGTTACGATGAAGTCTCGATGGTGGAGATGAACTGAATGTTCATTGTTGGACCCGGGCCCGTTGGGCCGGTCCAATTCCAACTCCTAAGTCTATTTAATTAGACTAATCTTCATTTAACATAACACTTGTGTTATAACTCATCTTTACCAACCCTAAACCTAGAAAACGCCGCCCCCTCCTCTCTCAACTCACGCCGCCGTGCGCCGCCCGCCGCCGCCGCTTCGTCGGAAATCGTTCCGGCCTAGTTTTTCGAGGAGAATCCGTTCGTGCAGAATTCGTCAGTGCTTCTAGTGCAGCCTGACGAAGGAGTCCCGGTTCTGGTCGTGGACCGGATTGGCGATTATCTACCGCAATCTACCGAGAAGAGCCGGGTTCTTGTAATTCGGTTGGAGCCAGGCACAAGTGCCAGCAAGGTATTCGTTTTTTAACACCCTATGAATGACGATATTTGTATTGTTGTTGTTCGTATTGATCGTCTCCCGGCTATATTTCTTTGTTCTTCCGCTGCCTCGCCAGGGGGCGGATCCGGATCCCCAACAGTGGTATCAGAGCCAGTGTTTTTCGGATCTGATCATACGATTATGCCGTAATTGTAACTAACATATCGAATTTTCAGAAACGAAATCAAGATCGCACAAAATTTTGTTGTCTCGGCCGCCGGCCGCCGCCATGTGCGGCGGCCCCTTCCCGCGCGCAAGCTCGCGCTCGACATGCGCAATGGATGCGCATGGCGGCCGACTAGTGGCCGCCTCCTTCTCGCAAGGAATGCAACGCTGGGCAGCGACTTGGCCAAGACTGGATGCGCAAGCTGTTGCGCACTGGCCGGCCGTGTGTCGCCGCTGTGCGGCTGGCTCTCGCGCGGCCCTGCGCATGGATGTGCGCCGCTCCTCGCCCACCGATGCTGCTGGTTTCTTGCGCAACTGCTGCGCAAATTCCAGCGACCACGCGCAAGAAT
>KV010731.1:13802-24933 GCA_001598015.1 Dorcoceras hygrometricum | reverse complement strand
TATTGTTTAGTCGTTGCTGGTGATTTTACGAAATGAAAAGGGAAGATTGCTGCTGATAGACTTCTGCTGATTTCTTCGATAGATCTTGGTGAATCAGCAGGCGAGGTTTGAAGGGGTATTTTTAGAAGTGTTGATCGACACTTAGTATTATTTTGAGCCAGATATATCTTATCTCTTCTTCTCCAAACCCTCGTCGAACTACTGTTCACCGTCACTTTCTATCGCGATTTCCCGTTGATTCCGACCTCCGTTTTTAGATTTCTTGGTAGAGTTGGAAACCTCTCGAGAAGACCTTTCTTTTCCTACCAATCTTGGAGGCTGTGTTGAGCTGGAGCGAAAACGCGAAACGGCTGAATTGAGCAGTAAGTTGCGCCGTGCGTTTCTATCCTTTGGGTGAGCTTTATTTCGTTGGTTTGAGCTAAGATATTAGGTATCTTTGGCAAATTTAAGCTTCTAGGAATTTTGAAGGGGTAATTGTCGAGGAAGCTTCAAAGGCAGTAAGCTTGAATTGTTACTGGACGTGTCTTTGTTGGGAATCTGTTAGGTAATTCGAAGAGGAAAGGTACGAATTGAGCAGCTCTTAGCAGCTTGAGCATGAGCATGTTTGTTCTTCGATGTTGTGAACTGCTGCTATATGAATTACGTGAACTTAGATGAGAAAATTGATTGTGTTCTGTTCTGTTTCACGTCATGCATAGATTATTGAAATTGAACGTCATTCATTGCATACATCTTGAGCCTGAATTGATACTTTTACTTGCCTTAACCGTAGCTTTGCAACAACAGCTGATCCCTGCGGAATTCTTCCCCTTGAGCAACACACGAACTTCTCTGCAAATTACTTTGAAGAACACAGGAGGATTTCTTTGAAAGTGATAAAGATCTTTCTTCAAAAACAGGTTTTTATATGAAAGGGATTAGTGGCAAGCTACTTGTGAAATCAAGCATGACACACTTCTAAAATTTGGTAAAATTCCCTTCATATCATTTTAAATTTGTGAAGTACCAAACCTTTTTCATAAGAAATCATTTCACCTCCTTAAAATATTTTTCAAGCGATTTAAAATCCAGCTCGTGCATCACTCTTTGGAGCCATCTGCTGGTACCAGCTGCAGCGCATCCTATTTGCTAATATCAATAAATCAGCAAATACATAACATTTAAAATTGCCAATTTGGCCCATAAGATCAATAAAATGTATAAATATGGTCCTATGGATTTTGGGGCGTTACAAACAGACTCGTGATCTGTTGTAGAATACAATAATAAGCTCTAAGATGTTCTAGCTTTACAAGCTCTCTCACGCTGTCTATGATATACAAGAAATCTTAACACTATAGAGTGAGTTTCAAGGTTTGTGTGACACAGAAAGTTTATAACAACAAGCTGCGTGTGTCACTTTTTATGAGAGCTGGTTGAGAATTGAACTCTGTTTTTGCTCTTGCTTGTATATTGTTCGCTTTCACAATTGTATTCGCACTCGTTAATTCTCAATAGTTCAATAGTTGTCTTCAAACTGATCTGCTTCTCCAATTTATACTCTTTGGATCAATGGTAATAAATGATACTAATAGACACGTCATATAGATCCAAAGTGAGATGTCTGCTGAGTCTTTAATGCTTGTACTGTTCACGTACACATTCATTAAACGCTTTCCTATTTTAGCAACCGTTTCGCCGTTTTTAGTTGAAAAGCAAATCTCTGGTATATCTTGAATTTGCTAAAGATAGTCCCAACGACTACAAAGTGATCTTGATAAGTCAAAACATCAAATCAAGTTGTACGAAACCTCAAAGTAATCTGAAATCCGTTTAGCTGAGTTGTCTTTGCTCAGCTTGACTCCGATGTGGTCGTTGTACTGAACTGCTCTAATTTGCTCTAAACTGATCTGATCGTCTCTTTGTTCTATTCTGTTCCAGATAGTAATCATTGTTCATCTGCTTCTGATTAGATTGCGGTATATTGGATTGATTCTGCTTCGAGCTGGTTTGTCCACGCTGGTATCTCAGCTGGTCCGATAACATACTTCTTGCTCTGAGTTGGTCTCTCAACTAATCCAATACAAAAGGTCATTCTATCCGTTCTGTTCTTCTTTCAACTTATAAAACGTTCAAAATCTTTCTGTACTTATAATATGGTCTGAATCTTTTTTGTTCTTTCGAGCTGATTTATCCTCAACCAGCTTAGCTAAAATTTCTGAGCTGGTTTGTCCTTAACCAGCTTAGCTCTAGAGTCCCAAAGCTGGTTTAACCAGCTTATCTCCGATCTGGTTTGACTAATCAACGCAGTAAGCTTCGTCTTGATCTGGTCGATTGATCTCTCAACTGATTGATTAATCTCTTTTTGTCTTTACCAAAACTTATAAATTGTCTCACATATATAAGCCACATTATTCATATTCTATCCAAACATATTACTATATGAAAATGTTTTTAAAAAATGACACAACAACTCATAAATCTAAAACTTAGCACAAACAAAGGTTTAAAAGTTTTAAGATAAAAGCCAAATACGGTTCACAATTCATTTTATTTCCCAGAAATTACTTACGCAGGCTCAAATTATAAAGTTGTCGGATCATACGACAGGAAGAGCTGTAATGAGATATTATAAATTATAATTATAAATATATTAAAAGTTGAAGACTAACTATACAGAGCAGAATAATTTTTCGTCGGCAACTAACGATCTAATATATTGGTTGCCTATATTTCATTGTCCAAGCAAGCGACCAACTTTGTGCTTTTTTTCTTTGCATTCCTTCCATTCTGGAGCGATTCCAGCGAAAAAGTAATTGGAGAGCTTTCATTTTCAACGATTTTGTGTTAATTAGTATTTTTTTTAAAAAAAATATACAAAATTCGATTCTAGAAATTGCTCTATGTCGGTCTCTAATTGGCAAGAATTGGTCTTGCGAAGATAAATTGGCTGCTTCTGCATTTTATCATTTTTATCAAAAATTGAAGTATTGGGTATATTCAGAGCCATGTAAATATAGTTAATGCACAATGAAAAAACAAAGAAAAAATCCATTTCTTCCGAACATTTCAATCTTGAAGTTTTTGAACACGTGATTCTTGATTAATTAAATAAAACCAGCGTTTGCTGAACGTAATTAATTCCCAGATGACAATACAAAAGCCAAAGAGAATACGTACGTAGCTCGACTTGGATTCTTCTTACTGTTTAAAATCGCTCAAACTGTGAATAACAGAATATTTCGACTTAATTTTTGTTTATTTATCATCGATAATGGTGAAAAAAGTGGAGTCTTTCTCGGTTTTTAATATCTTCTCTGCGTGTGGGTGGTGGCGTGAAAATGGCTACTGTAGAAGAAAAAATAAAATACGGAACAGTGAAAAGAGGTACCACATTCATATAATCCCCTTCTTAGATGTGATTTGGTAATATTTTTCTTTTTTTTTAGTTCATATACATGTACATGTATATATCAACAAATAGTGTTATCTGTTTTATGTATATACGGAACAAACCCTATTTAAAACCATACGGATACATACATAGATACATATATACAGAAGAAAAAAAGGAGCTCTACATACAACATTGATGGATGAATTAAGCAGATGAATACAGAGAGATGGGTCCATTGTACTCTACAAGAATTCAAAGCCTTTTCTATGTAACGACACGATCCGGGTCTGCCGCTTCATCCACCCTTGTCCCCCACAAATTTCTTTTCCCATTTTTTCTCTTTAATCCTTAAACTCTGTTCCCCCCTCTCTCTATATTTCAAGAAACGCCTACTGTGTGTTCGCTGTGTGAGATTGTTTTTTTTTTTCCGCATTTTTCATTTACATGGAAGATCATCCATATGGGATGGCGGATCTAGGGCAGTACAGGAGGGCTCTATGTCAGCCTCCGCAGCAGGGCTTTCTTTCCAGCCACTGGGTGTTGCCATGTGGTATGATCATGTTTTGCGCGGATAACAGTACTGCGAGTGCTGTTCCTATAGGTGATAATACCACTTGCGTAGGCGTTACGGCGTCCTCCGGTGGCGGTGGCGGTGGCGGTGGCGGTGGTGGTGGTCGTGGTGATAGTATTGTCTCGGGGCGGTGGCCGAGGCAGGAGACTCTTACTCTACTAGAGATCAGATCAAGGCTTGACTCCAAGTTTAAGGAGGCCAACCAAAAGGGTCCCTTGTGGGATGAGGTCTCGAGGTTCGTACTTTTGATGAATATATTTTATGTACTACAATTATTTTTCTAGTTAACCTAAACTCCAGGTCTTTGAACAATCAAATTATTCAGGGAAAAAGCCTATTTATATACAAAATAATTAAGGTTCTATGCTTCCCTTAGGTTGAATTTCGTTTGAGTTATTTGAAATACATGGATGATTAGTTTTTCATTATTAAATAGTTTCGACCATTTAACTCAAATCTAATCCTCTACTTATTTATATTTTGTTTATACCAACCACATTGGATTTTATAAAACTCTAATATTCTAAATAGTTGAAAACCATTGTAATTAATTCATTTTAGTGTAAATAAATAGGGATATTGGTTTGCATTTTTGTTATGTTTAACTTATTGGTTTAAAAAAAAAATTTGTTTAAGTTAAGCAAAGAAAATGCATCTGAGATCAACGTCTTACTCCAAATGCGCCTTTAAATTCTTGAAATTTGATCAACTGTTCAACCATCTACAGTACTTGGAAGAATCCTTTTTTCTGCTAAAATTCAAAGTGTTATCGGAGGTTTAATCTGCTTAAAATTAAATTTTATCATTCTTGATTAAACAATATCTTTAATTTCTTGTCTTGTTTAAGAAAATGGCAGAACAATTAATACGAACTTCAGTTTTGAGAGTCGGTTAGTATAAGCCTCTTTCCTCTGAGATCACCTTACAGTCACATCTGCGGATATAGGCAAACTTTTAAGTTAACTCAGGCATTTTGTCCCACCACTTTCCGTGTGCAACAAAAGATAGTAATAATCTTTTGGATTCTTCGGAGTGAACGTGACTTTCTTCTTACTTGATTTTGAAACTTTTTAACAGCCACACATATTTCCCATATTTGTGTCATTCAATAGTACTAAACTGAATAGTTATACTAAACTGCGAACATATTCTCAGCAAAATCTGTGATCATATGTTCCTTTGTATCGAAAATTTTCTGATGAATACATCTTTTTTGTCTTACTTTTAGGATAATGTCTGAGGAACATGCATATCAGAGAAGTGGCAAGAAATGCAGAGAGAAATTCGAGAACTTATACAAATATTACAAGAAGACTAAAGAAGGCAAAGCAGGAAGGCAAGATGGGAAACATTACAGGTTCTTCAAACAACTCGAAGCTCTCTTATGGTGAAACTAATAATTCAGCATCTGTTTCCGAAACCAGTTTTAATAGTGGCAGGTTTAATCCAAATGTTTCAAAGATAAGCATTTCATCAGCAAAAAATAAAGAATCGTATCCGGGTTTTAGTCTCTCAAATTCTTGTGAATATGATCCTACATCATCAGATGATAGCGAAAACGATCCCGAGATAGGTGACAACGACCCAAACAGGAGAAAAAGAAGAGGCAAAAGGGGCTGGAAAGTTAAGATTAAAGATTTTATTGACATACAGATGAAGAAACTGATGGATAAACAAGAAGCCTGGATTGAGAAAATGATGGAAACTAATGAGGATAGGGAAAAAGAGAGGATTCTAAGAGAGGAGGAATGGAGAAAACTAGATGCGGAGAGAATCGAAAGAGAGCGTAATTTATGGGCCAACAAAAGAGCTCTGATCGAAGCTAGGGATGCTTCTTTGATAGATACTTTACACAAGATGACTCGAATGGAATCGAGGTCACCGCAACAGCAGGTGATGATGATGGATAATCAAAACCTAAGTGAAAACTACCAAATCGATGACGGTAGCGAAACAATAAACAACCATCCCAAATCCGACGTTTTCTGGCCAGAAGGTGAAGTTTCAAGATTGATTCAACTAAGAAATGGGGTGGAATCAAAGTTTCAGCAAAGTGGGATCTCAGAAGAGGCTATGTGGGAGGAAATAGCCACAAAAATGGCTTGTTCTGGATATGAAATGAGTGGTTTAAGATGCAGAGAGAAATGGGAAAGTATCAACAATAATGTACTCAAATGTTACAAGAAAAGAAAGAAGACCTCAAGAAATATCTGCAGTTATTATCAAGATTATGAGTCATTCTGCAGCCAAGGAGGAGGATCATATTGTGATCATACTCAGCTTAATCGAAGCAGTAATTCGTCCGTGGTCGCGAATGATACTGGCAATGGAATAAGGGACATTTGCCTTAGGTACTATGAGGGTGATGTGCATGGGAGAATTGTGGACTAAAACACAAGGTTTTAGGTTATCCAAGAAAATCTGCGGTAATATTATAGTACTTTTATCTGTGGTTATATCATATAACTTAATTTAATTTCTTCAGTGATTTTCTTTTTTCTAGTTGAAATCCTGTGAATTGGTAAGGATTTTGTGGAGAATGATTAACAAGTGATTATTTGCATGCTTTGTGTATCATTTGACTGTTTCGTTAAGGGTTTCCTCATTGGAATATGTGCTATTTTTGCTTATGAAAAATTTTAAAAAGGAGAGCTTCTTGGCCTATTTGTGCTATTTCATCGTGCTTTATTTTTTTGCATAGTTGTGTGGGATTTTGATTATCGTCCATCTTAGCTGTAGGAAAACGTGCTACTTTTTGCTTATGAAAATTTTTAAAAAGGACAGCTTCTTGGCCTATATTGTTTACTAAAATTTACTTTTAGTTTAATTTTAGTACATAAGTTAGATTTTGTTGGTATTTGTAATCCTTTTGTTATTTCAACACTGACTGAATGCTAGACATTACAAAACTATTTGGTTTTTGTAGACAGAAAACTACGTAAATTTTTAGTTTTCATGATTATGGTGAAATATAACGGCCAATATTTATTACCTAAAGATGAATACAAATATCCATACCTAGAGAAATTATGAGTAAAGATAATGAAGTAGATGTGTCCATACTTAGTACCGATACAAAGTGGGATGCACAGGTGTATATGAATCAAATCAATAGTCAATATGAAAGCTCAAACTTGCCTCTAAATGGTGTTCAGGAATCACAAGTAGGTAGGGAGTTGATGTTTGACATTTCAAACATCCATTCTCCCACCAACTTTTTCATCTTTCTTAGAGATATATGATGTAGCCTAGCGTGCCATAGTTGTGCAGGGTTTTGATTATCGTGCTTTCTTTTAATTGTTGTTATATGTGTCTTGATATTGTGAAAGGAATTTTTTTCAATTTTAAGTTGTACAGATTGTTTTCATGTCCGCCAAATCCAATGAAACATTCATTCTTGTAATATTGCAAATCACATAAGTAAAACACTAGAATAACCATCTCTATCTCACATAAAATAGAAATAAAAGATCAAGTAAATACAACTTAAAATCGACAAAAATAAAACTTCTCATAAATACAACTTAAAATCATTTTGTAAATCGAGAAAGTATCTCCTACAGCCTCTGCAGCAACCCTTGCTCCAGTGCTCAATCTCAGGTGGATATCACCCTCCCCTAACTTCCTCTTTGTCTTTAGCTGCAAATCATTGCAGATATGAGATCCAAATCCGATATCAAGTACCTAAGAATTAGTGTTAAGAGACATATTTATATTAATATATAAATACCTTTCGCTACTCGTAGTTGCTCAAGGTTGTCCTTGCATTTCCTCATCCAGTGCCCAGGCATGTGGCAGTGGTGGCTAAAGTCTCAGATTTGTCTGACTTGGAAGACTTTGCCTTTGACTTCCTGCTGTCAGTGCTCCCTTTGGCTGGGGCAGAATGATTCTTCCCTTTGTCTTTGGGCACCTTCTTTGTAGAGGAAGTTGAGCCAATCAGGAGAATATATTTGTCCTTGTTTATGGTTCCTTCAAACACGACAAGCATGTTGACCAATTCTTAAAGATTGGCCTCCATTTATTTATGTTGAAGTAACCATGAAGATGTCAAACGTAGGGGGAAATGAAAGAAACAACCAATTCACTGACAGCTCATGTGGAAGTGCGAGATCAAGGCCCACTAGCTTCTCAATGATCCCAATCATGCGAAACCCATGCACGCGGATCGAAGTCCATCTCGCATGCATCTAATCATGAGCTCCTTGGTATTAGTGTGCCTCTTAGCTCGTAGATTCTCTCTGAACAGTTCTTTGAGGTGCTGGTGAATGTCAGCAGCATGCACAACATCCTCAAACCTTCTTTGTAGTTCGTTGGACATCGATGCCAACATGTAGAATTTGGCCTTGAGATCATGGTCCCACCATGTCTAGCTTGGTCAGCTCCTCATGGCTGATTTCAGCAGGCACTTCATCCGGAGGGGACTTCTCTAGTACATATACTAGCTTCTCCGAGGTCAAAATGATCTGGAGGTTTCATAAGCAATCAAGGTAGTTATCTCCATTAAGTTTATTATTCTTGAGAATAAGTGTAAGTAGATTACGCGTAGTCACGATGAATATCTGAAATGAAAACACATACATTAATGACGATTCATAATAATTTACTAAGATATAAAATATGGTCATTTAATTTTATTAATTATCATATAACAAAACATATATAATATATACATAGTAAATAAGGGAGGATCGATAACAGAGAGCTATGCGATTTGTGGGATCTAGGTCCAATTCATAGGTATCATGCAATATGCAAATGCACTCCTATTACATAAACTTCACTTTTACATATCTTCGATTTTTGATATTTTTTATCATCATCTCCACCGTCTTCAAAACTCAGTCTCCCACTAAGTCTAATAGTTACATTTAAATATCCATTACAAATATGGATTCATTTTAAAGGGTGGAGACAACAGACCCACTTTATAAATGATATAAAAAATATTTAAACCAAAGCAATGGAAAACGTAACATATACCTAACACATTGGTCATGACTCTCGATCATCTCATAATAATATTAATTATATAATTAATCTAATTAATTGACATAAAAAACTAATACAATAATTTAATCAAATAAAATTTGATTAATATCCAAAAGATCATATTTTACATATAAAATCATAACTCTATAAATTAAACATATTTTGTCATTTTAATTGGATCAAAATAATTAACTTTTTGACACTAATTAATTAATCGAAGAATATGTAACTTTCATAGAAGACAAATTTTTCAAAATTAATATTGAAAATGTTTTTGGGCTTAAACAATATCGGGCCCAACACCTCCTCGAGATTAACCAAAATCAATTACGTTCCAACCAGAAAAAGATGGACAACAAGTATCGGTCCAAGGACAATTGGGCTGCCTGGGATAGGCCCGGGCAAGACAGCGCCACAAGGCACTGTCGAAAAAGGCAAGGGCAAAGCCGCAAGGGCGCTACCCGCAGCAGCCGTGCGTAGCATAGTGTGTATACAAGGTATTTAAACTTTATGGATCCATTTATGGACTCAAGCAGGCAACGATAAGTTGGAACCTAAGGTTTGACAAAACAATTAAGGAATTCGGTTTCGTAAAGAACCCAGAGGAACCTTGCATGTACAAGAAGTTTGTAAAGGCGTTGTGACTCTCCTTATACTTTACGTCGATGACATTTTACTCATTGGGAATGATGTAGGAATGTTGCAATCAACAGAAGTAAGGCTCTCTGGTAAAATTTCGATGAAAGACTTATGTGAGGAATCCTATATTTTGAGAATTCAGATATATAGATATAGATCGAATAGGATGATTGGACGCACCCTATATCGACACTGTTAGAGCAGGTGTCCGACTAGCCAACTAATGAAAGCGGGCTTTCTTGACTCTATTGTAAAAACTGATATTTATTCATTTATATAATTTATATTACATGACAATCTTTATCTTTGTTATTATTGCTCAAACTTGTTGTATAAAGACCTTGAATGCACTATAGTGTATGTTAGATGTGATAGTGGATTTGATGGATATCATGAAACACATCTAATAGTCACTGGGCATTATAAGAGAGTTCCTAGTCGATTGGAACGTTCAAAACAAGGATAAGGGCCACCCGAGCTTGAGACTAACATCCGTAATCTAAAGTGTTAGGATAGAAAACAGATCGCGTGCTATAGTGGAACCAGATCGCACAATCTGAATGAATGAATACATGAGCTGCAACAGCTCTGCTTCTTGAAAACAATGAGCACCGAGAAGTACATCAGATTAGGTATAAAAATCAAACAGAAAACATCTGAATATACTCTCTAATATTTAAAGACGAAGCTGATCGTCAACTGCTTCCTCTTCTCTTTTCTTTCTTCCCCACACGCAGAGTTTTCATCAGTTCAAATCATATATATAAGGCCTCTGGTCTTATGTTACCATTGGACACAATATCCTAGTCGTTGAATTGCTTCTATAAAGTTCCTGACATTGTGCCCTTATTGTCCTCTCATTGTACATAGGTTTCTGAGACCATTTAATGTCTTTTTACTTGTACTGAACTTCATGCAGACATAGCAAATCAGTTTGAACTAGTTTAATCCAGACTTAACATACGCTCTTGTTCAAACTGCTTTGCTCTGATCTGATTTACTCTTAGCTGATGCCTCCTGAGCTGATCTACTCTGAGCTGTTCTAATCTGAGTCTTGCTCTGATCTGCTCTTTGGCTCAATCTTGCTTCTTCTTCTTGTCAGCGGATTGCCTCTCAGCTGATCTCCTTTCAGCTGTTCGTCTCTCAGTCGATCCACTACGAAGCTTCCTCTAAGCTGATCTTGTTGATGTATTTTGTAACGCCCCAAAAATCCCTAGGACCATATTTATGCATTTCATAAATCATATGGGCCATTTTGGCAATTTTAAATACTATATATCTGCTGAATTGTTCATATCAGCAGGTAAGATGCGCTGCGGCTGGTTCCAGCAGGTAACTCCAAGTAGCGATGCACGAGCTGGTTCTAAATCCATTAAAAGATGTTTTAAGGAGGTGAAATGATTTCTTTAAGAGAAGGTTTGGTATTTTACAAATTAAAATGATATGAGGGAAATTTTACTAAATTTCAAAGATGTGTCATGCTTGATTTCACAAGTAGCATGCCACTAATCCCTTTCATATAAAAACCTGTTTTCAAAGTAAGATTTTCATCATTT
>KV010730.1:22975-38199 GCA_001598015.1 Dorcoceras hygrometricum | reverse complement strand
CGTGACACTCAGAGCATATGCGACGTCCGGTCTAGTCGAGATCATGCCATACATAATACTACCTATAGCCGAGGCATATGGTACACGTGCCATACTCTCTATCTCCTCATCAGTCTTTGGACACATAGACTTGGATAGAGTGACCCCGTGGCACATAGGTAGGTGTCCTCTCTTGGACTCTTCCATAGAGAACCTCTTAAGTATGGTATCGATGTAGGTAGCTTGGGTGAGTCCGAGCATCCGTTTAGATCTATCCCGATAGATCTGTATTCCAAGAATGTAGGATGCTTCACCCATGTCCTTAATCGAAAATCTACTAGACAACCATACTTTAGTTGACAGCAACATTCCTACATCATTCCCAATGAGTAGGATGTCATCAACATAAAGTACAAGAAACGTCACAGCACTTTTAACTACCTTCTTATAGACACACGGCTCCTCGGGATTCTTGATGAAACCAAATTCCTTAATTGTTTCATCGAATCTCAGGTTCCAACTTCGCGATGCTTGTTTGAGACAGTAGATCGATCTCTGAAGCTTGCATACCTTATGCTCGCTTCCAACAGATGTGAAACCCTCAGGCTGCATCATATAGATCTCTTCCATAATGTTTCCATTAAGGAACGCAGTTTTCACATCCATTTGTCATATCTCATAGTCGTACCATGCGGCTATGGCTAACAGTATTCTAATTGACTTGAACATGGCGACTGGCGAGAAGGTTTCATCATAGTCAACACCTTGCCTTTGAGTGTAACCTTTCGCGACCAGTCGTGCCTTGAAGGTCATCACCTTACCATCAGGCCCAAGCATAGAAACATACAAGAATATCCATCACTATCAAGCATAGAAACAGAAATAATGTTCTTTATTAATTCGGGAACAAACAAAACGTTTCTCAATAACAACTTAAAATCAGAAGACAGAAATAAATAAACATCTCGTATAGCTACTGCAGCAACTCTTGCTCCATTGCCAAGCCTCAAGTGGGTCTCACCCTCTCTAAGACGTCGGCTTCTTGTCATCACCTGCAAATCATTGCAGATATGAGATCCACATCCGGTATCAAGTACCCAAGAAGTCGAACTAAGAGACATATTTATTTCGCAGTTCGCAACTGCTCGAGGTACTCCTTGCAGTTCCTCCTCCAATGCCCAGGCTTGTGGCAGTGGTGGCAAACATCCTCGCTCTTGTTTGGCTTGGAAGCCTTTGTCTTTGGCTTCTTGGTGGGCTTATCCTCCTTCGCAGGGGCAGAACGCTTCTTGCCCTTACGTCTGGGCCCCTTATTCGTAGAAGAGCCCATAAGGAGGACGGGTTTGTCCTTCTTTAGGGTTCCTTCAAACACTACAAGCATGTTAACCACCTCTTAAAGGGTGGCTGCCAGCTTGTTCATGTTGAAGTTGACCACAAAGGGGTCGAATGCAGCAGGCAGTGAGAGGAGAAGCACATCCACAGACAGCTCGTGTGGAAGTGTGATATCGAGGTCCGACAGCTTTTCAACGAGCCCAATCATATGAACACCATGCTCGCAGACCGAAGTCCCATCGCGCATGCGGCTCGTCATAAGCTCCTTGACAGCTGTGAACCTCTCATGTCGAGAGTTCTCCCCATACAGTTCTTTGAGATGAAAAAGTATGTCAGCAGCATACTTTGTCTTCTCAAAGCGCCGTTGCATTTCATTGGACATCAACGCCATCACATAGCATCGAGCTTTAACCGCGTCGTCCCTCCATTTTTGAAGCGTAATCAGCTCCTCAGGGCTGATATTGGCAGGGGCTTCCTTCGGAGGGCACTTTTCTATCGTATCAAGAAATTTCTCCGAAGCCAACACAAGGTTGAGGTTGCGGAGCCAGTCTTGGTAGTTCAGACCGGTGAACTTGTTGCTATCCAGTATAGCAGCGAGTGGGTTTTTGAATGAAGACATTGTATAAGCAGTAATACTGAAAGAAAATAGACAATCATCACTAACTATATATAAAATAATCGCTAAGACATAAAACAAGGTCGTTAAGTTTTATGAATTACCCTCCCACTATTTTAACGATTTCACGACCCTCTAATGAAATCAAGAAAGCAAGTTTCTTTAGTGGGTACACGGAGCCCAATCAAGCGATCATGGACCCGAATAATATCAGCCATCCATGACCCCCAAAAGGTAGTTTCCGATTGCAACCTCCATGTATTCACCTCACGTCCAGTAAGGGCCTAATAATATGACGCCGTTTACTATCACGTGTCAAGATGACCCATCAATGTTGAGTCGTGAAGGACGGTCCCCTTAACGTCCCCAATAATATGAGCCAACGTTAAAGGGAGTTCCAACCGAACTCACAACGAGTGTCAATGGCGTGGACAGCTTTCCGGCATAAATGACCCCCTCAATAATATGAGCCGGGCCATGTATACGGGTATCATCGGCGTACATCCATTGTTGATGGAAGGTAGGGAAATTTAAACAAATTTAAATTCCCTTTAGTTTATCAAATAAACTTTTATCTTGATATTAGTTTTAAATCGTACTTAAAACAAGGGATTTTATTTTCGAAAAATTTGGTCTCATGCAATATATTTTAAATCATATTTAAAACATGCGGATTCAACTAACTATATATCACATATATAAACATTGGGATGATCGATCGCGAGAGCTATGCGGTCCGTGGTTGCCAATCACGGACCTGGGTCCAATCCTAGGGGTAATGCAATATGCAATGCAATCCTATTACATTAGCATCCGGTTTTACAGATTTTCGGTCTTCAATATCTTTGATCGTCATCGGGCCCACCATCTTCAAAAGTCCTCCCACTAAGTCTAGTAATTTACAATAAATTTCCATGACACATAAGGGATACATTTTAAGGGGTGGGAACGGGCCACAAACAGACCCACTTTTATAAAATGATAATCAACAATATTACAACCGAAATCATAAAAACCTAAAGCATACACCTAACACATTGGGGCATGGCTCTCGATCATCCCAATCATGCAATCAATCTAATTAATTTGCAAAAATTTAAATAATCAAATTATTTATCGCAAAATCATATTTTAATCATAAAATCGCATTTTATAATAAAATCGCATTTTGTCGATAAAATCAAATTTTAATCAACCCCGGCGGGGGGCCGCTAATCGCGGCCATGCGCGGCCAGCGCGCAGGCAGCGCTCGAGCATATGCGAGCGGCGGAGGGGGCGCCGCCATGCACGGCGGCGCCGTGGCCTATTTCATATATTTTTTTTTTGTTTTTGTTTGATCTGATTTTGAAACAATTGAAATCCATGCAATTCAGGCGACAATTGTATTGAAGGATCCGAGCCTAAGCTCTGATACCACTGTTGGGAAAGGTGGCGGATCCGGATCCCGTCTCCCGGCGGCGCAGCGGAAGTTTAAAATTTGGCGCCGGGAAACGTTCAATACAATAAAATCATGCTATAAACCATTCATAGGATGATTAGTAGATTACCTTGCTGGCGACTTGCGCCTGGCTCCAACCGGAATTACAAGAAGACCGGCTCTTCACGGTAGGCGGCTGTAGATTCGTCAATCAGGTCCACGATCGGAAGGGAGAATCCTTCGTCATCCTGCACTAGAAGGCCTGACGAGATCAGCACGGACGGAAACTCATCGAAAAGTTGGCCGGAGCAACACCGGCGAGGGGCGGCGGCGGCGGCGTGGTGGCCGACGGCGGCGGCGGCTAGTGAGGAGAGGGAGGCGGCCGAATGGGTGCTCTAGGGTTTAGAGTAGTGTGGTAATCAATTCATTAAGCCCTAATCACATTAGTGTATATATTAAATATACTTGGGCTTGAACCGGCCCATTGGACTTGGGTCAGGCCCAGTCCCTATATGAACATTCGGTTCGTTTAATTCATTACGGTTTCATCATAACTTCGATCGACAATCAGATCGGACCGATCGACTCAGTTTCCAAAACTGAATATTATGATGTGAAAAACGATTTTTCAGATCACCTAGTCCAAATGACAGTTTTGCCCCTCAACAGTGAGAAATCACGATTTGACCCCTGTTGACTTTCTGGAAGTCGCACTCCCTAAAATCCTCCTCAAGTGCTCAACACATTGAGCTCAGTTTCCGTGTGGGAATCACGAATCCAATACTTGTGTGACCCTCAATGGTTCAGGGATACAGCTAGCTGTGGGCCCACAACCATTGCGGCTCCGAAATCACAATTTCGGACTTGCCAAACGGATCATGGTAAAGTGTCTAGCAACATCGCCCCATGATCCCCTAGGTATCACTGATAGTGCCTGCAAGAACCAGTTGGTCGTGGTTAGCGTACAGTACGGTCCTTTCAATCCATATATCCCGATCAGATCAACGACCATTGGTAAATCGAGAGTCGCTATAGATCCGATAGCTATGCATACATCTTGGAGATCGAATAGTGACATCACGAGTGTAACTAGGTAAACTCATTTACCTAAAATACTTCTAGTACTCTGGCCAGAGATTTATACACTATTATCCCCTCAGATAGCATAGGATATCCACGCATGTAAGCGAGCGGTGAATCCTCGACAACGAAGCATCGACTCCTACATGCATCGGGATCTCACCCAATCCCGCCGCCTAATGACCCCATGTGAGTCGGCAAACGAGTCAAAGTGAGACACCTATCATGTAGAGTCTCAATGACGTTTCGATTCGTGAGGACTAATCAGTACAACCAAGACCTCGGACTTATCCACTCGACAAATGGTAACCACTTGGAAAGTCCAAACGAGGGTAGTTCGATGGATCACCAGGTCACTATCTATTTGCATGCTCAGAACATCACAATGTTCCCTACCAATGAAACATGGTACTTCGCATCGCAGATACTAGTCTCAAGCTCGGGCGGCCTTATCCTCATTTTGACGGTCCAATCGACTAGGAACTAATTCAGAATACACAGTGACTATTAGATGTGTTTCATGATAGCCGTCATACCCACTATCACATCTAACATACACTATGGTGCATTCTAGGTCTTTATCCAACACAATTGTTAACATTATATAAACATAATGAAGATAAAGAACGCCATGAATAAGTGCGAATATCATATATAAAGACTGTCTTATACAAGAGTCTATAAACCCACACGCCACAAGTTGGCTAGTTGGGCATCTACTCTAACACCAGATGTCTCCAGCCGTTAGCGTTTCGTTTTCAGACTTCTCCTGTGTTATTGTGCGATGTCGTATTGGCTTTGTAGAGATCTGTTATAGCGTAACGCTTCGATCAGATTTGCTGACGTGTGCAGAGCGACGTCGTTTCGTTGTTGAGAGCTGTTTAACGCATGCGTTAATTAGTTGTGGAATCTGATTGTGTCGGTGGACAATTTTAAGAAGATTTTACGTGTATATATATTAGAAGGCTGGTCTTTGTTTTAATTAAACCAGATTCCATACTTAGAGAAATATTTGACCCGATTGTCGTTCTTCGCTTCAACCCTCGGGTACTGTTCAACGTGAGTTTCTCCGGCGAATTCCCGTCGTTTCCGGCCATCATTCTGGACGTTCGAGGTAGCGTTGAACTCCTTTCGAGAAGCTCTTTCATTCCATACCACTTTTGGAGGCTGTCGTTGGCTGGAGCAAAAGCACGAAGCTGCTGTTTTGTTCGTGCGTTTGACGTGTGCAGGTAGCCTTTCGGTTTAGTTGTTGAAATCTTGTTCCTAGCCTTGAATTTAGCTTCTTGTTAAGTTGTATTGTTGGGATTGGTCGCTGGTTTGAGTGTATGACTCCCAGCCGTGAATTTCTGTAGATGGCCATGACTTTCTGTGTAATGCCTGAGATTGTTTTGTACGTTGTTTGCTTCGGCAGGTGTTGGAATTAGATTTCTCGGGCTCTTTGTTGTGGTAATCGTTACACAGAATCAAGGTACGGATCTTGAGCTTGAAATCCAGCTTGGATTAGCGTGGGATTTAATGTGAAAGCTGGTTTGCATCTCTGGCTGGGATTGCCGTGCATAATTGCTGTGTATTGCTTGCTGTTGCATTTGTGTTATGCTAGCTGCTCTCGGTTGATTGCATACACGCATTTGTTCATGTGCATTTCAGATCCCATGCTTTGTATCTTGTTGTATTGTACTGTTGTTTCTTACCAGGATGCGAGGGCGAGCGGCGATACCGCACTCTCATCTCCCTTCTGGGATCTGTTAGCCATCATGTGCCGAGTGGTTAACTACCACAGTTCATGAGTTGTGCAACGGCAGGTTGAGCTGTTTGATGCATCTGGTATTCAGGTGTGGTGTCAAGGCGAGTGGCTCATTACCACATTTGAACACACCCCGTGGCCACCATTCGTTGTAGATTCTTGTTGAGCTGTGCTTGAGCTTCCTTGGCTCCCTTTTTGGTTGTAGCCTCCAGCTGTTGTCCGATGTCTCATGCATAGCATCTGTATTTTATCTTATGCTGTTTCTTTAGCTGTTTCAGTTGCTCTCCGTACGGGGGTTTGACCCCATGTCCCTCTGGGGCTTGGTTTGTTTGTTTGCCTGTTGTTGTTCAGATTTTCCCAGTTATTCAGCTGGTCGTGGTGCTGACCCAGCTAGAGGTGCCCAGGAGGTGGTTAGAGTATCCCAAAAATTTTACCCGCTTTTTAGTAGCTTCCACTTGTGTTTGTGTGGTTTTACTCTATTGTGAGCACGAGGCCTGACATTTTTGGTATCAGAGCTTAAGCTGGGATAAGCTCGATTTCTTTGATCACACTTGAGTCTAGGCACAGTGTCGTGTGTTGCATGTGCTTGACCTATGTGATTATGTGCTGTATATTGTTGTGATATCTATGTTGTATCTGTTCTCTGTTGCCTTATCCTGTTTAGTGCCTTCGTAGATGCCGCCTAGACGCAGAGCTAGAGGTAGGGGCAGTTTCAGGAGTCGGAGGGACAGAATGAGGATCGACGTAGTGCTCCTAGTCATACTCGTAGTAGCCGTGATGAAGAGGAGGAGGTTGAGGTTTTGCCTACCCCTGTAGAGAGGATGGACGTTGTGATAGCGAGGTTTCAGAGGATGAATCCTTAGGTTTTCAATGGCGACGAGTCGAGCAAGGATGCAGATTCGTGGCTTCGGAACATCACTGGTCTTTTTGATCGTGTCCAGTATGACGACGAGCTTCGTTTGAGTTTGGTGACCCTCCAACTTAGAAAGGGTGCAGAGCGCTGGTGGCGAGGTGCTTCTGGTACTTTGTTGGAGACCGATGTTGGGATTTATTGGGACAGCTTTTGCGAGACTTTTAGGCAGGAGTATGTTCCTGAGTCTTACGTGAATGCCCGTGAGCGGGAGTTTGATCATCTGGAGCAGGGCTCGATGTCTGTTCTGGAGTATGCTAGGAAGTTTTCTTCTTTGTTGGCGTACGTCCCTCATGTTTTTGGCCGGGAAAGGGCCAAGAGGACCAGATTTTTAGAGAGTTTGAATGAGGAACTGTATCAGATGGTGCTGACAAGCAAACCTAAGACTTATGCTGAAGCAGTTGATAGTGCTATCGATATTGAGGACGGTTTTAGGAGTCGTCGAGCTCGTAGGCAGCAGGTAGCGCAGGGTGGACGTCCCGCTGTTCAAGGAGCCCAGTCTTCGCAGTCTTCGCAGTCAGCCCATCTGCCCCAGCAGCAGCAGCCGCAGGTGGCACAGCAGTCTGGCCGTCAGAGGTTTTGACCCCGCAGTCAACGGTTCAAGAAGAAGTCTGGTTCTGGATCGTCTGGTTCAGGTAGCTCGAGTAGCAGTGGTTCTCGGTATGGACATTTTTCTAGGGTGTGTCCGTCAGCTGGATTGCAGCCAGCCGCAACCCCGTATCAGGGTCGAGGAGGACAGTCTAGGGGTCGTTCCCCTCAGTTTCAGCAGCCCAGGATTGGCGAGACTCAGTTCAGGCCGTTTCAGCAGCCTGGTTCATCGCGATTCAGACAGTCGTCTCAGCCGTTTTATTCTGGACCTCAGCATGCTCAGGCCAACGTCATGACTAGGGAGCAGGCAGAGGAGACGCCGAGCAGGGTGATCGCAGGTACATGTCTTGTTTTCGATTTTCCTGCGCGCGTGTGTTGTTTGACACCGGTGCATCGCATTCTTTCATCTCTGATTTTGTTGTTGAGCATGGTCTGCATACCATCCCTTTGCACGATGCTGTTTCTGTTTCTATCCCTGCCGGTGTGAGCCTGTTTTACCAGGAAGTTTTGTTAGATGGCGTTTTGAGATTTGGGGAGCATGTGTTGGTGGTAAATTTGATCCGTCTGATGTTGTGGGATTTCGATTGCATCGTTGGGATGGACGTGTTGTCCAACTATAGGGCCTCCGTGGATTGTTTCCATGGGATTGTTCGTTTTAGGCCTTTGTCTGGAGAGAAGTGGGACTTCTACGGCCAGGATTCTCGATCGAATATCCCGTTAGTCTCAACGATGGAGATGTTCAGTTTGTTGTCCTTAGAGAATGCTGGTTTCATGATCTACGCTTTGGATGCGTCTTCTTCTTCTCGTGTGCAACTTAGCGACGTTCCCGTGGTGCGACATTTTCCCGATGTATTTCCGGAGGAGATTGCTGGTTTTCCTCCGAAGAGAGAGATTGACTTCAGCATAGAGCTGGTGCCTGGCACAGCTCCAATTTCTCGTGCCCCGTATCGTTTGGCGCCTGTGGAGTTGAGAGAACTCAAGGTGCAATTGGACGATTTGCTGGAGAAAGGTTTTATCCGACCTAGCATGTCGTCGTGGGGAGCGCCCATTTGTTTGTGAAGAAGAAGGATGGCTCAATGCGGATGTGCATTGATTTCCGCCAGCTGAACAAAGCGACTGTTAAGAACAAGTACCCTTTACCCAGGATCTATGATCTGTTTGATCAGCTGCAAGGTTATGCGGTGTATTCGAAGATTGATCTGCGATCAGGGTACCATCAGCTGAGAGTAAGAGATCAAGATGTCGCAAAGACTGCTTTTCGTACAAGGTACGGACACTTTGAGTTCTTGGTTATGCCGTGTGGGTTGACCAACGCGCCTGCAGTCTTTATGGATCTGATGAATCGGGTCTTTAGAGAGTTCATTGATCAGTTTGTAATTGTGTTCATTGACGACATCTTGGTATATCTAAGACTCCTTTGGAGCATAAGGAGAATTTGCGAATTGTCCTTCAGACGTTGAGAGACCAGCAGCTGTATGCTAAATTTTCCAAGTGCGAGTTTTGACTGGATCACGTCGTATTCTTGGGTCATGTTATTTCAGCCGAGGGGATTTCTGTGGATCCCAGTAAGGTTGATGCTGTTTTGAACTGGGAGCGTCCCATAAATGTGTCGGAGATTCGCAGTTTCTTGGGTCTGGCTGGCTATTACCGTCGTTTCATTGAAGGATTTTCTAGCATAGCAAAGCCGATGACTCAATTAACTCATAAGGACAAGAGGTTTGTGTGGACTGAGCAATGCGAGAATGTGTTTCAATTGATCAAGGAGAAACTGACTACTTCACCTGTGTTGGCTCTGCCGTCCGGATCAGGTGGCTTCGTTGTTTGTTCTGACGCTTCGCTCAATGGATTGGGCTGTTTTTGATGCAGAATGGTCGAGTCATTACGTATGCCTCGCGACAGCTAAAACCGCATGAGACTCGTTATCCAGTCCATGATTTGGAGCTAGCAGCGGTGATTTTTGCATTGAATATTTGGCGTCATTACCTGTATGGCGAGCAATTTGTGGTGTACTCGGACCACAAAAGTTTGCAGTATCTGTTTTCGCAGTCTGATTTGAATATGAGACAGCATCATTGGATGGAGCTGCTGAAGGACTTTGATTGCGAGATCAAGTATCAGCCTGGGAAATCGAACGTAGTGGCCGATGCTTTGAGCAGGAAGGCTAGTGAGATGCTTGCTTCGTTGTATATTTCTAAGGATCAGGAGCATCTTAATACTACTGGTTGGAGATTCTACCCGGCTGAGGATTGTGTTGTGGTTTCTTCTTTTCAAGTGGAGCCACGGATTGTTTCTAGTACTCGAGCGGCTCAAAGGACTAATCCTTCCATCCACGAGTTGAAGTTAAAGGTCAGTGCTGGAGAACTTGAGGATTATTCCGTTTCTTTTGATGGTTGCTTGAGGTTTCGTGGCAGGATGGTTGTGCCTAACCTCATTGATTTGAAGGAGGAGATCCTTCGGGAAGCGCACTGCAGTAGACACAGTGTTCATTCTGGTGCACGGAAGATGTACCATGCGTTAAAGCACTTCTGGTGACGTTGCTGGTTTTGTCGCTTGTTGTTTGAACTGTCAGATGGTAAAGGCCGAGAGGATGAGACCTGGTGGTCTGTTGCAGAGTTTGGAAGTGCCCCAATGGAATTTGGAGCACATAGCTTTGGATTTTGTGACGCATCTGCCTCGTATCAGCAGAGGATGCGATGCTATTTGGGTGGTTATCGACCGATTGTCGAAGTCTGCACATTTTATTCCCTACGGTATGACCTTTTCTCTGAAGAAAATGGCAAAATTGTACGTGGATTTTGTGGTTAGATTGCACGGTGTGCCTGTTTCGATCGTTTCAGACCGAGATCCAAGGTTTACTTCCAGGTTTTGGAAGAGTCTGCAAGCAGCTCTAGGTACCAGATTGGCTATGAGTACCGTGTATCTGTTGGCATACAATGGCAGATCCGAATCCCGTTTCCCGGGGGCACAGCAGAAATCAAAAGTTGCCCCGAGAAACGTTCAATACATTCAAAATCAATAAACATTCATAGGGCGTTAATCGAATTGCTACCTTGCTGGCATCTAGGCGCCTGGCTCCGACCAGTTTCACGAGGAAACCGGCACTTCAAACGGTAGGCGGCGATAGATCGTCAATCAGGTCCACAACCGGAATCAGGATTCCTCTATCAATCTGCACTAGAAGATCTGACGGATTCTGACATGGACGGAAACTCCTCGTCGCGGTGATCGAAACAAGTCCGATCACACTACGAACGGACGACGGCGGCGCGGCGGTGGGCGGCGGCCGTGCGTGAGGTTTGAGAGGAGGGGGCGGCGGTTTTGGAGCTTGGAGGCTAGGGTTGTGAGATGCAAGTCACTCATTAGTTGCCCTAGGTCAAGACTAAGTATAGGTATGATGGGTTTGAACCGGCCCATTGGACCTGGGGGCGGGCCCCAGTCCAATATATGAACATTCGGTTCATCCACATCACCGTGGCTTCATCATAATTCCGATCGATGATCAGATCGGACCGATCGACTCAGTTTCCAAAACTGAATATTATGATGCGAAAACAATTTTTCAGATTACTTAGTCCAAAATGACAGTTTTGCCCCTCAACAGTGGGAAATCGCAATTTGACCCCTGTTGACTTTTAGGAAGTTGCACTCCCTAAAATTCTCCTCATATGCTCAACACATTGAGCTCAGTTTCCGTGCGGGAATCATGAATCCAGTACTTGTGTGACCCTAAATGGTTCAGGGATACAGCTAGCCGTGGGCCCACAATCATTGTGGCTCCGAAATCACAATTTCGGACTTGCCCCTCGGATCATGGTAAAGCGCCTAGAAACATCACCCCATGATCCCCTAGGTATCACTGATAGTGCCTGCAAGAACCAGTTGGTCGTGGTTAGCGTACAGTACGGTCCTTTCTACACATATATCCTGATCAGATCAACGACCATTGGTAAATCGAGAGTCGCTAGAGATCCGATAGCTATGCATACATCTTGGAGATCGAATAGTGACATCACGAGTGTAACTAGGTAAACCCATTTACCTAAAACACATCCAGTACTCTGGCCAGAGATTTAAACACTATTATCCCCTCAGATAGCATAGGATATCCACGCATGAAAGCGAGCGGTGAATCCTCGACAACGAAGCATCGACTCCGACATGCATCGGGACCTCACCCAATCCCACCGCCTAATGACCCCTAGTGAGTCGGCAAACGGGTCAAAGTGAGATGCCTATCATGTAGAGTCTCAATGACATTTCGAGTAGTGAGGACTAATAAGTACAACCAAGACCTCGGACTTTTCCACTCGACAAATGGTAACCACTTGGAAAATCCGAACGATGGTAGTTCGATAGATCACCAGGTCACTATCCATCTGCATGCTCAGAACATCACAATATTCCCTACCAATGAAACATGGTACTTCGCATCGCAGATGCTAGTCTCAAGATCGGGCGGCCTTATCCTCATTTTGACGGCCCAATCGACTAGGAACGTATTCAGAATACACAGTGACTATTATATGTGTTTCATGATAGCCATCATATCCACTATCACATCTAACATACACTATGGTGCATTCTAGGTCTTTATCCAACATAATTGTTAACATCATATAACATAATGAAAATAAAGAACGCCATAAAGAAATGCGAATAACATATATAAAGACTGTCATATACAAGAGTCAATAAAAACCCACACGCCACAAGTTGGCTAGTTGGGCATCTACTCTAACAGTATCATCCCCAAACATATGGCCAATCTGAGCGAACTATCCAGACGTTGGAGGATATGTTACGAGCTGTTGTTAGGGATATTGGAGGTAGCTGGCAAGACGCGTTGTATTTAGTGGAGTTTTCCTACAATAACAGCTATCAAGTGACGAGCATGGCGCCGTTTGAGGCTTTGTATGGCAGGAAGTGCAGATCGCCAGTATGTTGAGAAGAAGTGGGGGAGAAGCAGCTATCTGCCCCAGATTTTTTGCAGCAAATGAAGGATCATGTGGATCTTATTCGACAGCGGATGAAAGCTGCCCAGGATCACCAAGCCAGTTATGCGAATAAGAGGCGTCGACCTCGAGAGTTTCAGGTTGGTTATCAGGTATTTCTCAAAGTTTCTCCGTTTCGCAGTGTTATGCGCTTTGGTCACAAGGGAAAGTTAGCCCCTCGTTACGTCGGACCGCATGAGATTGTTGAGAGGATTGGCTCTTTGGCGTATCGACTGTTGTTGCCATCGGAATTATCTTCTCTACATGATTTCTTTCATGTTTCCATGTTGAGGAAGTACGAGCCAGATCCGTCTCATGTGGTTAGAACTGACGAGGTTGAACTAGATCAGACGTTGAGTTATCAGGAATATCCCTTGCAGATCCTTGGTAGAAAAGAGAAAAGATTGAGGAACAAAACCATTCCGTTGGTGATGGTGCAATGGGGCAAGCATGGCAGGGAAGAAGCTACTTGGGAGCTGGAAGAAAAGATTCAGCGCGAGTGACCTCATCTGTTTGTGTAGCTGTTGTATTAGATTCCTAGTAGTGGTAGTTGTTGGTTGTATTTCTGTCCTAGTTGTTGTTATTTGCTTGCTCAGTTATCTTGAACTCTTTGCCATGTGTTAGGCGAATTTCTGTTTTGATAACCTGTTGTTGAGTTGTATTTCCAAGAATTGTTGTTTGATTTCGAGGACGAAATCCTTTTTAGTGGGGAGAAATGTGAGACCTGAAAATGTGTTAAAGATTAATTGTTGGATTAATCGGTTTTTAAGGAATTCTAGTGGTTCAGATTTCTGTTTGAAGGTAATGTTTGCATTTTCGGGTCAGATATCACATTTGGAGCAATTCTGGAAATTTTGATATTTTTGAGTTGAAATTCTGTTTTGGGTGATCGGGTGAGATCTGAACAGATTTCATGAGGTATCTGTTCCCATTTTTTGAGAAATCTGGACTCTTGGTGTTGCGGTCGTGTTTTGTGTTGTCGTGTGAATTTGTTTCGCGATGCATTTTCGGGTCAGATATCACATTTGGAGCAATTCTGGAAATTTTGATATTTTTGAGTTAGAAATCTGTTTTGGGTGATCGGGTGAGATCTGAACAGATTTCATGAGGTATCTGTTCCCATTTTTGAGAAATCTGGACTCTTGGTGTTGCGGCGTGTTTTGTGTTGCGTGTGAAATTTGTTTCGCGAGTTTAGCGTGCGAGTGCAGATTTCTTCCAGTGTTCAGCGATCAGCGTGTTTTGTAGCGAGAGAGCATAATACGTAGTCGTTTAGGAGAGATCTGATATTTCGATAGCGCTAGGATCTGATTTAGAATTCTGCCCCGCGTGTTTTGTGTTGAGAGCAATACGATGTCGTTTAGATAAGTTAATACGGTGTCGTTTGGCTTAGCGTTTGGTTGTGAGATCTGGTGAGCATGATCGCTGGTGCGTGGGACAATGTATAGCGCTGGTTTTCAGATGTCACCAATACGTCGCCGTTTTGGTTAGCGCTTGATGGAGAGATCTGTTAGCGTGTTGTATTCTAGATGTCTCCAGCCGTTAGCGTTTTGTTTTCAGACTTTCCTGTGTTGTTGTGCGATGTCGTATTGGCTTTGTAGAGATCTGTTATAGCGTAACGCTTCGATCAGTTTGATGACGTGTGCAGAGCGGCGTCGTTTTGTTGTTGAGAGCTGTTTAACGCATGCGTTAATTAGTTGTGGAATTTGATTGTGTCGGTGGGCAATTTTAAGCAGATTTCACGTGTATATATATTAGAAGGCTGGTCTTTGTTTTCATTAAACCAGATTCCATACTTAGAGAAATATTTCACCCGTTTGTCGTTCTTCGCTTCAAACCCTCACCATGAGTTTCTCCGGCGAATTCCCGTCATTTCCGGCCTTCATTTGGACGTTCGAGGTAGCGTTGAACTCCTTTCGAGAAGATATTTCATTCCATACCACTTTTGGAGGCTGTCGTTGGCTGGAGCAAAAGCACGAAGCTGCTGTTTTGTTCGTGCGTTTGACGTGTGCAGTAGCCTTTCGGTTTAGTTGTTGAAATCTTGTTCCTAGCCTTGAATTAAGCTTCCTGTTAAGTTTTATTGTTGGGATTGGTCGTTGGTTTGAGTGTATGACTCCCAGCCGTGAGTTTCTGTAGATGGCCGTGACTTTCTGTGTAATGCCTGAGATTGTTTTGTACGTTGTTTGCTTCGGCAGGTGTTGGAATTAGATTTCTCGGGCTCTTTGTTGTGGTAATTGTTACACAGAATCAAGGTACGGATCTTGAGCTTGAAATACAGCTTGGATTAGCGTGGGATTTAATGTGAAAGCTGGTTTGCATCTCTGGTTGGGATTGCCGTGCATAATTGCTGTGTATTGCTTGCTGTTGCATTTGTGTTATGCTAGCTGCTCTCGGTTGATTGCATACACGCATTTGTTCATGTGCATTTCAGATCCCTTGCTTTGTATCTTGTTGTATTGTGCTGTTGTTTCTTACCAGGATGCGAGGGCGAGCGGCGATACCGCACTCTCATCTCCCTGCTGGGATCTGTTAGCCCTCATGTGCCGAGTGGTTAACTACCACAGTTCATGAGT